>CAJHQQ010000507.1:0-181694 GCA_905132885.1 Moricandia moricandioides
TGATCCATGGTCTTCCGATTGGCTTCAAAAGATCTATGCTTCTTGCGGCATGGGCATTAGCTTCAGGTTGAGCTATTGCAGCATCTGCTTCTGCTTATGTATCAGGGATTATAGTCTTATGATTGCCTATCCTTTGACCTGCTGCATTATGCAGATGACCGTTGAGGTCATGCAAGTCTCCATTCTCATTATGAACCACAATTATAGGCGCAACCATCTGAACTCCTCTGATGTCGTCAATCGATACGGAGTAAATGCTGTCCATCGATGCTAGTTGATCAATGTCGGTCGATGTTGGAGTTCTGATGTCAGTCGATGCTGTCCGTAAAGAGGTATCAGCCGATGCTGAATGTATGCCGTCAGTCGATGCTTGTCGTCTTTCTTTGCGGATCATGCGTTCGAGTTGTTGTGGGTTTGAGAACAGTAAATCTTGTCCTTTGTTGCTCCTGGTACTCTTTTGCATGCACCTGAAAAACTAAGAAAAAGAAAAATCAGTAACTTGAAAGTAACAAACCTAGACAAAATCATAGAAAATAAATCTAACGGCGGTCAATGTTCGCCGACAACGGCGCCAAATTTGACATGGTGGTGTTTTTATGTTCTAACAGGGTATAATTATCCTAAACAAATACCTGTCAAATTAACCCTTATTCCTAACACACAAAATAAAACTCTTGCCAAGAGAGATCATGTGTAGTACTTAAGGATCGAATACACAGAGAACAATGGCACACAATAGATTTATTTTTTCTAAAGACTAAGCTAGGTAACTATATATATATTGGTAACAAGTAATTAGGTCAAAGAAATATTTCTTATTAGAAGGTATAGATGCAATATTGAAATATGCTAATAATGCAAATATATAAATATGCTAATAATGTAAATATGGAAATATGCTAATAATTTAACTAGATACAAATGTAAATATGCTAGATCTAGGGTTTAAGGCAAGTGGATTTTAGAAGATAGAAGTTAAGGGTATTTAATCATGGAACTTGATATCTAATGTAAAACACACCAGGTCTCGCATGTGAGTCTAATCTACGAACTTAGTCTAATATCTCAGCTCTCTCTTGTTTACACGGAATGACCATCGATCGATGGCAATGATCCTGCGTCGATCGATGGTTTCTTGAGTCAAACTTAATGACCAAATTCGATAAGTTCACTAGATTAACTAAATCAACTCTCGTTTGTTTCTAGCAACCTAGCTCAACAGAATCAATTCCGGTAGTAGACCATTCACTGGCTTGCGCCTAACTATCCTGTTATCAAGGTTCTAGTTAGCTACTCTAGAACCTAAGCAATAAACACAATTCTATTAATAGATCTATTAATAACCCTAACAATTCAATTATTTGGCTAATTCATCATTACCATTAATAAACCCTAAATCTAGTTGATAACTACTCAGACAAAATTGAAGTAAGAATAATAATCTGAATATAATGCATAGATAAAATACTAGGGTTCCAATACACATCTCCCTACGGAGTTATGAATCTTCTCCCTCAATAAATCCTAAAACTATGGTGAGGTGGTGCACACACACACTTTTCCACAAAACCTAAGCACCTAGCACCACCTCACCTTAGCACCACGCACAAGCACCCCCTCACACTGCACCAAGCACTAGCACACTTAATCTGGTCCAATACATAAAGTATAAATATAAAACCCTAAAGTCTAGGTCAAAACTCGTCCTGGGGTATTTTTGTAATATTGTGTTTTATCTCTAACTTGGGCTTGAAAGTCGGTTGTCTACGAATTGGACATCGATTGATGGTAAATGTGCAACATCGATCGATCTTGGTCATGTCACGTCAGTCGACGCCAATGTTGTATCGTTGATCGATGGTAATCTTGTACTTCGACTCTCTCAATGATCATCTACAGATTATTCTCCTCTAAATGCTCCAAAAGTTCCAAGTATTTACATATATCTCCAAAAGTATCTGGACCTGTAAATACCTCAAAACATAGCCTAGACACACATAACATACCCTAAATAGAGCCTATAACATGGTCTAAAACTGGTAATATATAGGCTATATCAAACGTACACAACCTATCAAAAACCGGTTGAGTCGTTCTCCTTTGTAAGAAAGGAGGGAGTGAGAACGTATAATATACTAATATACTCCCATACTTCAATTTTTTTTCCTCATCATCAAGAAAATACTTTGACAAAACAAACTCCTACAGTATTAGGCAGTAGAACACTTAGGCAATGCAATGACCCCCCGAAATCATACAAAAGGCAAACGACAATCTAAGATTCGTCTAAACTCTAGTGATATAACATGGATTTTACCACTTTTATCCCATGGTATATTCCTTTATAGAGTCTATTATATGTGTTTGGATTATGTTTTAGAGTGTTTCCAAAATCAGGTACGTTTTGGGGAACTTAGGAGATTTTGGAGCTTTTCGAGATTTAGATCTGCACAGACGCGTCACAAGTTTAGCTATGGAATGGAAGCCTTCCCATGGTGAGATTTCTCTCATAATTTGAAAAAAGATAGAGACCCTGGTTAGCTTTTCAATTCCATCAGTTTGAGGTATATCTAACGGTTAGATATAGAGTTATGAACGTTTCGCTGAGGAGTGGTCTGTGTGCCTCGCGAGAGGAAGTTGTCGAGATTTAGAAGGAGTGTCGATCGACACCACTGCCTTTGGTGTTCCTCGTCAATGATGCGCGTAGACGGGCTGATTCTATTTAATGATTGAGTAAAGCCCAAAAGTCACCAAAAATTATAGAATTTTCCCTGGCTGACTTAATACCTAGTTTTATAGTTTTCTAAGCCATTGTTGTCGGCTATGCTTTCTACACTTTCTTTTATTAAATGTTTTAGGTTTGGAGAGAAGATAAATTCTCCTTCAGAAATTGATTTGAACTCCATTGCTTTTATTATTGATTTATCAATTATTTATTCATATTATGATTTGGGTTTCTGCTTTCATGTATGAGTAATCATCTTGTTAGATTTAGGGATTACATGAGGTTATTGTCAAAATGATAATCGATTAGTATTCCTAGGGTTGTTTATAAATTTCTACACCAGGGTGGCTTATAATAATAGGATCAATAGTAGTTGGAAAAGCATGAGAGTGTGACTGATTATTTGAACTTAGAATCATAGGACAATTGAGAGGCACGAGCGTGCAATCAATTAACGGAACCGGTACTTTACTGGATTAGATACCTAGGCATATACGAGAACTGGTCTAGGGTTTAGTTGAATATTATTGACCTGTAAGTTAATGTTTGTGTAAAGAAATTTCAATCGACACTCAACCATTGGTATAGATCGACACTCTTCCCTAATTCAGATACGAGAGTTGGAATCACACGATTTATACATCTGATTGGTAATTGCATACATGAGTTGGATTACTTTCTTATTGAATTTGAGTTCTAGAATTGAATCTAATTAAACCCTTAGAATCCTTGATATGTTCTTGAATCTCTTTTTTTGATAAATCCCTAGATCTAGTACTTCTTCTTTATCGTTTACATCTGTTCTATTTATTTATTGTTTTATTACTATTTTTATATTGTTTGCCTACTTTGATGTGAAACTCAAGTTATTGTGTGAAATATACAGTCTCAGTCGATTCGATCATCAATTACTATATCGAACCTCTTATTTGAGAGAGTAGATTAAAGGTTAATATGAGCATATCCAATTTGGCGCCGTTGCCGGGGACTATGATCACAATTTGACTAGGTGTAGGATTTCGTCTAGGTTTTTCTTTTAATCTTACTGATTTTTATTTTCTTGTGTCCCAGGTACATGCATCTGGGTACCAGAAGCAACAAGCGAAAATATCTATTGGTCTTCTCAAACCAGGAGCTAGCTGAGTTAGAACGTACGATCCATAAGACTAAAAGGTCAGTGTCGAGCGACACCACCTTCCAAGCAGCGATTGATACTTCTCTTCTAGGGTCGAGTGACACTCATCTGATAGAATCGATCGACCCTGCACGTAGCGAGACAAAGATGGCTGCAAGAGTCGTGTTGATTAAGGATGATAATGGAGACCTTCATGAACCCGAGGGTCGTTTATGTAATGCAGCAGGTCAGAGATAGATGTACAGGGACTGTAATCCCTGAGCCATTTGTTGCTACTAATAATGATAAAGTCCTTCGACGGAGAACGGTAGCCGAATGGATCATGCCTAGTCAGTTCTATTCCAACAGTTCTGCAATTCGACCTCTAGATATCCAGGGGGCTTGACGACCAGATAAGATCTGCATACTTCTCTCATTGGGTCAGCACCCTTTTGATGGCCTTCCTCATGAAGATCCCATATACCATATTGAAACAGTAGAAGATTTTGTGTCTGGAATCCAAGAGAATGAAGGAACCAAAGACAACATATCCTTTGCAAGCTGTTGAAATATTATCTTTATGGCAATGCAGTTGATTCGCTGAACTCCTACCACCAGGATCCCTCACTACCTAGAATGATGTCAAGTCAAGGTTTCTGACTTATTTTTTGGTGCAAGGTCCGAAGAGATGAAGAATAAATTTTGGACATTCTCTCAGGGACCTACTGAAGGATTCATAAACTCTTTGGACTGATTTAGGAAATAACAATGGGATTGTTCACATCATGGTTTCACCGAGGTTCACTTTTGAAAATCTTCTTCAGGGGTATTCATTTGCGTTATATATTGATGCTGGATGGTGCAAGCGAAGGAAATATCAAGGCGAATAATCCAGAAGAATCTAAGAGATTGATTGAAAAATTGGTATCTAACAACAATAGCAATAATATATATATGCACATGATGAAATCGGCTATAGTGGCTGGTAAAAAGATCATTGAGTTCATATCCTAAAGTGGTTTTGTACATGAAGTCTCAATAGTGTAACACGGTGCAGAGGAGGATGAGAATCACATCAATTAAACAAGTTTTCAGGGCCATATTAGATTGTGCAATCGATGATGGAACGAGTCCTAGAGATTCAGCAGAAGATGATTGCATACTTAAATCTGAGGATGGATTTTTTTTACAAAGAGCTGAATTTAAAATTTGGAGCCTTGGATGCCCATGTCATGATGCTAGACACCCATGCTTTTCAGACTGCAGAAGCTGTGAATAAGCAAGAATATCTGGCTGAAGGGAAGGATGAGGAAAGCGAGAGCCATCATGTTGATGTCATCAGCTTAGCATCGATGAACACCCCTTGAAGAGTCTGTAGGTTACAGTGAGACTGTGAGAATCTAGCGACATTAAGAATTTGCCGATCGACACCCGTTTCCCCCAATGCTATAGCGTATTAAGACGGCAAGTGTCGATCGATAGACTATTCTTATCGGTCAACACGTCTCTGAAAACACATCATCACCAGAAATCTCATTTGTCGAGAGCGTCGAACGACACACACCCATGAGCGTCGATCGAAACCATATGGACGAACATGAAACTGTCATGGATCAGTACACAACCAAAAAAAGGATTCCAATTGGGAAGATAATGAAATCTAGGAAGCACTATGTTCCCAAACACCTCAGGACAGAAGCTAACAAAGCTGAACATGATGGATTTCACAATGGATTAAGAGGGTTTCTAAGAATATGTTTTTCGAGGATGCCTTTCATCAGTACAGACTGGGTAATTTCTCCAGAGATAGTAGAGAGACAGATAAAGACATTGTGCTGCTGTTAAAAAAGGTCACCCGTAAACCTAAGAAGACACTGAAAAGGAACAAGATCATTGGAAGTTTTTATTCCCTGCTCTATACATGACTCCGGTTTCCCATACGCCCTCTGCGATACTGGGTCTGCGGTACGGATATGGCCAAAGACACTGATGAACTGTAAGGATTAAAGGTGTAACCTTCTCAAGATAGTTTCACCTTCGTGGATAACTCCAAAGCAAACTCAGCCGGCAAGATCAAGAATGTTAAAGTAGAGATAGGGGATCAACTGTGCCTGTGGAATTTCATGTCTTGGAGATCAAATCAGGTTGGAAATCTTCTCTTCTTTCGGGAAGAGCGTTCATGGCTAGAGTGGGGAAGCTTGTCATCTAAAGAAGAATAAGATGCGTCTTACTAGTTTTGACGAAACTGTCTTATACGACCATGTGGAGAAGAACACACGCGAGGAGTTTATTTCATGCATAGAGCTGTCTGAAGATCCATCACCTACAGCTGATTAAATTGCGAGACTGAACAACCAGCATCAGTGTCGATCAACACTCAGCCATCATCATTGATCGACGCCCTCCAAATTTCAGAACAGACCGAGTCTGAAACGCCGATGTCTGGGGGAAGGGCAAGGAAGAAGAAAATAAAAAGAAGGCAGATGCAGATTTCTTGTAACTAGTTACTTTGCTATGTCATGAGGGAATTCTTGATTATAGAGTTCACTGCATAGGAGGTCTACAGCCTTTTACTAAGTGGAGAGTGCTAGGTGATCAGAAAGCTGAGAGACAGAGAAGAAGCTTCTGCAAAAATTTTGTCAACAGCATAAACAAAATGTGGAAGAGATACACATACAAATGTTTTGGAGAAAATTATCATTCTCATCCAGACTAAATTAGATCTCTAGAAGTCAAGGTAATTACTGAAAATAAGCATCGAGTGGGAGGAAACTCATTGTTTGGTAAGTTGTAATTTTCATTTTGTACTAATTTTCGGATTTGTTTTATTTCGGATAAAAAAAGATCCGAGGAGGATGAGTTGATATACCAGTATCGACCAACAAACACATGCCGGTGTCGGTCGAGACCACTTCACACGAGCATAGCGCGACACCTGTTCAATGACAATCAACACTCATCAAAGACAGCATGTATAACTACTTTTCCTTGTTAAATTTTTTACTTATGTTTTATTTCTTTACCAGCCTCAAACTGTATAACACTAGGGACAATGTTGTTTAAGTCTGGGGGAAGTAGTTACTGATATTTTGTTTTATTTTGAGTTTTTTTTAATAATTTTTATAGAGTTAATATGGCGATAGTGAAATGTTCAATTTTTACTTATTATCTAAACACTCTCAGCAACATTCTTAGATTTACTGATTGCAAAGTGTACTGGAAAGAAATACGAAAGTGGATCACCTGCCAGTAACATCCAAGCTTTCTGAGAAAGTTAAAAGGAACCAATCTGACCTCCAACCTAATCAACTTAATTTGCTTGTCTTGAGGATTGGTATAAACTAGATCGGATTCCTTCTGCAAGCCTTGAAGGTAAAGTATGTGTGTTTTTGTTCCCTTCTCTCTCTCTCTCTTCGACATCTAGAAAAGAAAAGACTGAGATCATTACCTAAAAAGTGTAGAGGGGTAGGAAAATTTCCTCTGACCGCATTATTCTAATTCATAAAGGAATGATTACACATTGTTGAAAGCGAGGGGTAGTAAAATTTGCTATGACCCTATTATTCGCCTACAATTTGTCAAAAGAAAGAAAAAAAAGATGAACCAAATGGACCATTAGCGCCATTGATTCATTGGATTAATTAAAAAAGAAAGAGGAAAAAGATTCAGAGTGGAATTTACCCCTTTTAGCCCATGGTATAAGTCCTTTATGGAGTCTATGATAGGTGTTTGGAGTCTGTGTTAGAGTGCTTTCAGGATCATGTACGTTTTTGTGGAACTTTGGAGATTCTGAAGTTTTTTAATATGCAGTACTGTGCACACCCATCAGAAGGTTAGTTTTCCAATGCCACTGGTTTGAGGTCCATCTGATAATTAGATCTAATGTTATGACCGCTTCACTGAAGAGTGGTCTTACGGCCTTGTGGGAGGAAGCTGATGAGATTTAGAAAGATTTTTGATCGACAAGACTAACTTGGTGTCGCGCGACACTGATTCACATAGACGGGACGAGTCTATTTTAAGACCGTCTAAGGCCCATAAGTCACCACAAATTGTAGAATTGCCCCCGGTCGACTTGACACCTAGTTTTATAGTTTTCTAAGCCATTGTTGACGGCTACGCTTTCTACACCATCGTTTATTCATTGTTTTAGGGTTAGAGAGAAGATAAATATTCCTTCAGATATTGGTTGGAACTCCTATTGTTTTGTATTGATTTATCTATCATTTATCCAGACTATGATTTGTATTACTGCTTTCATGTCTGAGTAATCTTCTTGTTAGATTTAGGGATTTCATGAGCTTAATGTCAAACTAATAATCGATTAGGATTCTTAGGCTTCTTAATAGATTTCTACACCAGGGTGGCTTGTAATATTATGATCTAGAGTAGTTGGAAAATCACGAGAGTGTGACTGTTTCTTTGAACCTAGAATAACAGAACAATTGAGAGGCATGAGAGTGCAATAAATTACCGGAACCCGAACTCCGCTGGATTAGATACCTGGACGCATATGAGAGTTGGTCTATGGTTTAGTTGAACATTATAGACCTGTATGTTAACGCTTTTCTAATGAAGTGTCGATCGACAGTCAACCATAGGTATCGATCCACACTCTTCGTGAATTCGCATACAAGAGTTGGAATCACATGATTTAGTCGTCTGATTAGTAATTGCATGCGAAAGCTCGATTACTTTCTTATTGAATTCAGGTTCAAAAATTGAATCTAATTAAACCCTTAGCATCCCTGATTTGTGTTTTGAACCTCTTGATTGATAAATGCATAGATCTAGCACTTCTTCCTTATAGTTTATAACCGTTATATCTATTTACTGCATTGTTACTGTTTTTATATTGTGTGCCTAGCTTGATCCAAAACTCAAGTCTCTTGTGCGAAAGATAGTAGCAATATAGCCAAACAAACAAAAATATAGCCCCGTCTAGACAGCATGTACAAACATTGGAATAATAATACAAGATTTGGGCCTTTTTGACTTAACGAAACAAATTTCATATAAAATTCAAAATTGTACGAGACATATTAATACACAAAAGCACTGCTCCAAATTTCCGTTGAAGAAAACGAGTCACGGAAAAACATCAAAAATATTTGTGACAAAGCAAAATCGAGAACACAAGTAGCAGCGAGCACAACAAAGGGAACACTTTCTCCCTATTCGTTGACTAGGTCTACCACTGGCTGACCGATTCGTTCCAATCAAGGAACGAATATTTCATCAGTATTCTTCTCAGAAACGTAGAAAAATGTTTCCCGCTAAGATTATAACAAAATAACCTTCGGAAAAACTTCATGAGTGACTCGAAGAAACTTTCACTAGAAATCGAAATTAAAGCAACAACTTTTCTCGTAAAATCTGCGGAAACATCTCTACTTTGACGTCTCCAGACAAAACTCCGCTTCATAGTCTTCATAAAACCGATCACCCACTACTTTCGCATAGCTAAAACATTTTATACTGAACATCGTCCGGGAAAAATATCAATACCATACAAAATGATTTTGCAATACGAAAACAAAAATGGGGAGAACCTAATCCTTGCTCGCAGACATCATGAGTACTCAGCGAGCAGTATGCTCCATTTTCTTATATGGGAAGCCATTCTTGTATGACTTGCACGAAACATCCCTCGTACAGTCAGACCGAGTTATACGAAAAAACTTTCAAAAATCAACGCAACAGGTTTAACGAACAAGTGTTTTAAATAATTTTCAGAAAGCAAAAACCAGAGAAATATTTCGTCTTTCGACAACAGCTCTAAACTTTCTCTCTATACACTACAATCTAAACCAAAAAACTGGTCTCGTACATCCCAAGGCAACGAACCAGATATGACATTCCAAAACATGTCCTCTCGTTTATATTTCCCTGTTTATGAGACTTTACGAGCAAAAATAATTCCAATATTTTAATCTTACACAACGACAAGTATCACGATCTTCTGAGCGTGAAAATGAAATGACAACTCATACCCTTTCTCTCTATCTCTGCGTATAGTGGCTCTATGCGTTTTTAAAAAGTGATAAACTATATCTTTATATATCCAAAACAAACAACCTATAAGGCTAATCTCGAGGACAACAAAGGTCCAATATAATGTTCCATTGGTCGTAACATGCTCGAAAATCTCTACACGTTACATAACTAGGCCGTAAAGGTCCCACAGAAAAACAAGTGGTAAGATTCTTAACGCCAAAAAAAAACTACGAAAGGCTTGATCCCTTCAAAAGGGGTATGTATTCAGCCTTCATAAGTCGCATCCTCAATCTAAAAACATTTTGTTTTTATACGAAAAAAGAATGAACAAACTACTTCAACTTTTGCAAATAAACTGGTTTCGCCTACGGACCTTTTATCCATTGACACCACCTAACAGGCCTATCACTACCTCGCAATAATTACACATAAAATCTTACGAGCTAGGAGGCTAAATATTGGGGTCAAAATTGTTCATGGCAAAATGAACAGATATAATCCTCCAAGAAACTGTATTGCATAAGCCAGACCTATTTGCATAAGGATAGAAGAAAAAACTTCCTATATTTCATCGCGGACAGAAATAATTTTTTTTTATCCAATCATGAAGTGATCAGAAAAACATTCTTACATGATATAGCCTATTTATTACCAGTTTCATGCCATGTCATAGGCTCTATTTAGGGTCTATTATGTGTGTCTAGGTTATGTATTAAGGTCTTTACAGGTCCAGGTAAGTTTTGGAGGTATATGGAGATACTTGGAGCTTTTGGAGAATTTATAGGAGAATAATCTGTAGCTAATCATTGATAGAATCGAAGTACAAGATTGCCGTCGATCGACAACACTACCTTGGCATCGACCAATGTTACGAGACCAAGGTCGATAGATGTGTCATACTTGACATTTATCGATGACCAATTCGCAGACAACCAAAAGATTACAAGATTACCCCTGGACGAGTTTTGACCTAGATTTTATGGTTTTGTTTTTATACTCTTATGTATTACAAATATGGAGCAGAGAAGACAAGAGAGAGAGAGAGAGAGTAATCTTCTAAATTATACCAGATATTTAGAGTTTAGAGTTGAAACAAATTGCTACATCTATTGGAGAGAAAGATCTGATCATCATTACAGAGAAGATCTTGAACTCCTTATTTTTTTACTCAGTTTATTCTATGCA
The DNA here is from genome assembly GCA_905132885.1 of Moricandia moricandioides. Classification (NCBI taxonomy): domain Eukaryota; kingdom Viridiplantae; phylum Streptophyta; class Magnoliopsida; order Brassicales; family Brassicaceae; genus Moricandia; species Moricandia moricandioides. The sequence goes on from CAJHQQ010000507.1 coordinate 11,022, forward strand.
ATTTATTCAGAATTTATTCATGTTCTTTATTGATATGTCTGAGTAGTTCTCTATTAGATTTAGGGTTATTCAATGGTACTAGTGTATTGCTTATTTTATAGAAATTGTCGGGGTAATCTTCTTGGTTCTTTGTTAAGGTTGCTCTTAATGCTAAGTTGAATTTGATCACCTCAATCTTAGAAATTAGGGTTCTACAGCGCAAGCGAGAGCCTGGATATAAACCTTGAACCTATCTTAAACAATCTAAGTAACTAGTAACAAACGAGAGTTGAATTAGAAATTTAGAGAACCCACCAAACTAAGAAACCAATATTGTTTAGAATGAGCATCGATCGATGCCATCTTATTGTCGTCGATCGACGCTCAGTCGAGATGCGCGAGAGAGATCTCTTACACTTTAAGGTTTGAATTCAGAACGATGCTTAATAAAACCCTAGCAATCTATTAGTCTGCCTTATCTAAATCTACCTGAGAAATTTACCCTAAGTCTAATCTCTTAATTTAATCCTCACAAACCAAATCAATGTTAAAATAGATTTCATTGTTATTGTTATAATTCATCTAGCTTTAATTCGATGAAATTAAGTCTATTGTGCAATCCTAGAGTCTCTGTGGATTCGACCCCAAAGTACTACACTGAACCTCTTAATTAAGAGAGTAAAGTGGGAATACAGGGTTAATTTGAAAGTGAAATAAACCCCACATCAAATTGGCGCCGTTGCCAAGGACTCTTTCTTATTGCCATTAGATTTCGTTTAGAATATTTTCTATATTTTTACTTTTCTGTTTGCTAAATTATTCTTTCCCTAAACCTTATGAAACATGTACTTAAAGGATAGAATATGGATTCTAGACAAGAACCATTGATCGACGGAGAATATCTCGACTCGATCGACGTTAGTCCACTGCTGTCAAGCGACACTCTTCCATTGCCATTGATCGATACCGATCACCCGAAAGCAGGTAAGTATGCATTTACTAATTCTGATAATAAGAAATTAGTCTTGATATAAAAAAAATGAACAATAAAAGCAATGAAGCAAGCCAACTAATTAATTATCAAGGAGCTGCGATCCCCAATCAAATCACTAAATCTCTAAAGAATGAATTGCCAATGCTCGAATACTTAAATCCCAGCATAAACTATTCCAATAGGTCCGCGATTCGATTATCCGATTACCATGCTGGAAAATCTGAGCTTGATATCGACTTCCTAATTATGGCGCGAAAAAATAAGTTCAATGGTTTTCCCACTGAACACCTGAACGATCACATCGAGATGCTAGAATACATGTTGAACGACGATTTCAATCGCTGCAAACTTTTTCTTTTCTCCATGGAAGGTGACGCCAAGAAGTGGCTTAACAAGCTACCACCAGGATCCCTGACTTGTTGGGCAGATATTAGAAGCACCTTCATCAACCACTTCTTTGACGAGGAGAGATACTGGGAAGCAAGAAGGGAAATATCCCTTTCGTTCAAGGTAGCCACAAATCTTTTAAAAACTCTTGGACAAGGTTCAAAAGCTACAAAATTTCGTTCCCACACCATGGATTCTTTGAACCCCAAGTCATCAACACTTTATATAGAGGACTAAACCTAGACTATCAAACCATCCTTGATACAGCCATCGAGGGTAACTTTGGCACCCGAAGCCCTTCAAGCGCTAAAACGCTGATAGAAAACATAGCTTTAGGTAGAGCTTTCAAAAAAGCGACACCGAAAGGAAGGAACAACCATTGTTCTCAGAGGAGAAACACTCGATCCAAGTTAGAAAAACTCTTGCATCAGTTACAGCTCTTCTGCACGGAAATAACTTATCTCAACATTATGGTGAGGACGATTCCTCCCCTTCCAATTTTGAAGAACGAATTCAGTCCTCTGATTTGATGAACCTAAACTATCAAATATTTAGGTAAAGCGCTGGCAATTTCACAAGCAACTACTACACCACTGTGAACAGATACTAAAGAAGTTCAAAGTCAAAAATGAACCAAGTCTTCACAGGAAACCGTAGAATAGTTGCCGACCTCAATGAAAAGTTAGACCTCATATAATCAGAGATGACATAAAAATTTGACACTCTGAGTAAACACATTAAGAGAATCGACAATGAAGTGGCGAGCAACGCTATGTCCATCAGGAGAGGACGGATTCTTACATTGTAAAACAGATGCTAACCTCATGAGGAATTGCAATGTCGTAGCTTTACGAAGCGGTTGACAACTCATCCATAGCGTTAAAGAAATCATCAGCATTGATTGATTTGAGAAAATCTCGACGGATGAAAAAGAAAAATCGCATTCCATCCCGCTAGAAATTTACGAGAAAGACACTGAAATCCTTCTTGAAACTTAAGCATTAAGCCAAAATGACGACCTTGTGGAATCATTTATCGAACCTAAGGCAAAGAACATAGACGTGGGAGAGATCGATCGACATCCCATACTGGACATCTGTCGACACCATTTACCAAAAATTGATCGACGCCCTGAAGAAAGAAGCGATCGACGCTCTGATCCAGAATCAACCGAAATGGTTAAAATAAGGACCTACCAAGCGAAAGCCCCATTTCCTTTGAAAAACGCTAAGCAGAAGAAGAAGCAGCTAAAAAAGCAATATGCAAGAAATTGTTTGAAAAAGTAAACATTGAGATGCCGGTAAGCGATGCCGTTCACATCTCGCCTGCTATTAAGCAATACATGAAAGATGCAGCATCACGAGGATTCCATGAATCGGAACACTGTGTGATGATGGTTTCTGAAGAAATGATAGAATTATTCAAGAAAAAACACCAATTGAACTCCCTGAACCCAGTAGTTTCGTTTTGTACTGCACTATCAGCGATAAGAGATTTCAAAGATCCCTTTGCAATTTAGGTCTAGAGTCAACCTGATGCCTTATTCCGTTGCAGTCGCTCTCGGGCAAACACAGTTTCAATCTACCAGAGTCACACTCGTTTTAGCTGATACATCCACTAGAATTCCGGAAGGTGTACTTGAGGATGTACCCGTACATATTCATAACGGCGATATACCTGTAGATGTCATAGTGCTTAAATACGAGCGAGAACCACAAAATCCCATTGTCTTAGGATGACCTTTCCTGGCCACTGCCGTGGCGATCATTATGTCAGAGAAGGACGTATATGCCTCAATGTAGGGAAGATACCGATGGTCTTTGACATGAAAAAAAGATAATAAAACAACCTTTGATCGACGGTCAAACCTACCATATCGATTACCTTTCCGACCTAGCAGAAAACTCTTTCACAGGCATATGCTCCAGCGAACCTCTAAAGAAAGCAAGCACGTCTCGTTATGGCGACATCTCTGCGTTAGAAGATCGCACTGGAGAGAATGCAAGGTTAATGGACGCCACAGAAGAAATCTTTAATGCCAATCTTGACGAAATCAATCCATCAACCCCCGTCGATCGACACCCCAATATCACCATTGATCGACAGCGTATTGTGACTGACGACTGAAGCAAAGAAAAGGCACCCAAAACGAACTAAAGCCACTTCCAGCCGGTCTTAAATATGGCTTCCTTTTTGAAAATTCCTATCTTGTCATCATAAATGCAAACTTGTGTAGTGGAGAACAAGCACTATTTCTGAATAAACTTCAGAAGCACCGCAAGGTTCTTGGTTATTTGTTAGATGACATCCCAGGAATTTCCCCCGCTTTATGCATGTGTAGGATACACTTTGATGATGAATCAAAATCTTCCATCGAGCATCAGAGGAGATTGAATCCCAATCTGAAAGAAGTAGTTAAAAAGGAAATCAAGAAACTTCTAGAAGCAGGCGTTATTTATGCGATCTCAGAAAACAACTGGGTCAGCCCGGTTCATGTTGTCCCAAAGAAAGGAGGAATTACCGTGGTAAAGAATTATAAAGATGAATTGATCCCTACTAGAACTCTCACCGAACACAAAATGTGTATTGATTACAGAAAACTAAATGCTGCCACACGAAAAGATCATTTCCTTTTAGCCTTTATCGATTAGATGTTAGAAAGGCTCGCGAGCCACGAATATTATTGTTTTCTCGATGGGTATTCCGGATTCTTCGAGATCCCCATACATCCGGACGACCAAGAAAAAATCACCTTTACCTGTCCTTATGGAACATTCGCATATCGCAGGATGCTATTCGGACTCAGTAACGCCCCTGCGACTTTCCAAAGATGCATGATGTAAATATTCCCCGATATAATCGAGGACTTCAAGGAGGTTTTCATGGATGACTTCTCAGTTTATGGTCCAAAATTTCAAGGCATGCCTTGAAAACCTGTGTAAGGTATTAGCTAGATGCGAAGAGAAAAATCTGGTTTTGAACTAGGAAAAATGACATTTCATGTTTAACAGCGGAATTGTCTTGGGTCACAAGGTTTCATCAGCCGGAATTGAGGTGGACAAGGCAAAGATTGACGTAATAACAAAACTGCTACAACCCAGAAATGTCAAAGACGTTAGAAGATTTCTAGGACATGCTAGATTCTATAGGCGATTCATAAAAGATTTTAGCAAAATTGCTAGAACCCTTATTGAACTTCTGTGCAAGGAGGTGAAACAATCAAGTCAGCGCTAGTATCCGCCCCTATTGTCTAAGCACCAGACTGGGATCTGCCACTTGAAATTATGTGCGACTCCAGCGATTTCGCTGTAGGTGCAGTACTTGGACAAAAGAAAGACAAAACATTGCACGCTATATACTACGCCAGCAGAACTCTAGACGATGCACAACATAATTATTCGAAAACGGAAAAATAGTTATTGGCTGTGGTATTCGCCTTAGAGAACTTCTGATCCTATCTAGTCGGTTCACAAGTAGTAGTTCATACCGACCACACAGCATTGAAATATTTAATTAACAAAAAGACGCTAAGCCAAGGCTCTTAAGGCGGATTCTCCTTCTCACGAATAGAAAATGGAGTCGCCGATCACTTATCATGAATAAGAGTAGAAGAAGATATTCCTATAGATGATTTCTTACCCACAAAAAATGTCTACTTATCAGAATCGACTTTCGTTGGTAGTGTCAGTTCAGAGCATGAAGCGGAATCGATCGACGAGAAACTAATACCATCGACCGATTGTAACCATAAAGCATCGATCGATCTTGTCCTGACCCCATCGATCGACGATGCATTTGAAAAGAGCGGTGAAATAATAATTCCAATAAATATCAACGTCAGTTGTAATCCTTCGACCCCAAATGATGATTCTCCCGGGGGCAGTAGTTTGAGTTGGGGGTGTGTGCACTAAACACCACCGATATACCTTGGTATGCAGATATGGTAAACTATCTTGCGGCCGAAGTAGAACCCAAACTCTTCAAAGGATATCATAAAAAGAAAAATTTACGAGAATTCCGGAGATATCACAGGGATGAGCCTTATTTTTACGAACACTGTTCTGATAGCATATATAGACTATGTGTTGCCGAAAGAGAAACTCCGGAAATTTTCTATCCTTGTCACGGATCCGATTACGCCGGACATTTCGCTAGTTTTAAGACAATGTCAAAAATCCTACAAGCGGGTTTTTGGTGGCCGACTATATTTCGAGATGCTCAAGCCTACGTCGCGAAATGTGATCCCTCCCAAAGAAGAGGAAACTTCAGCAAAAGAAACGAGATGAAACAAAATTTCATACTTGAAGTTGAAGTGTTTGATTGCTGGGGCATCGATTTGATGGGCCATTTCCCTTCTTTGCACGGAAATAAATAAATACTGGTCGATGTAGACTATGTATGTAAATGGGTGGAAGCAATAGCAACTCCAAGAAATGATGTTGCCGTAGTCGTTAAACTTTTCAAGAGTATTATCTTTCCCAGATTTGGAGTTCCGCAAATTTTATTAACCGCTGGAGGTACCCACTTCATTAAGAAAGTGTTCGCAAAAATGCGCAAGAAACATGGAGTTCACCATCGAGTAGCTACACCCTATCATCCTCAGACCAGCGGACAAGTAGAAGTATCCAACCATCAGATCAAAGAAATTCTAGAAAAGACGGTACGATCAACCCATAAAGATTGGTCTTTGAAGTTAGATGATACACTTTGGGCATACCGAACAGCGTTTAAAACAACATTGGGAACTACCCCATTCCACTTAATCTATGGAAAATCCAGCCATCTCCATGTAGAACTAGCGCATAAAGCCGAATGGGCCATAAAAAGATAAACTTTGATGCTAATTCCACAGTAGAAAAGAGATTAATTCAGCTAAATGAGCTCGACAAAATCCGATATCGCGCATACGAGAACTCAAAATTGTACAAGGAGAGAACGAAAGTCTATCACGACTAGAAAATTATTTCCCGGCATTTCAAACCGAACGATCAAGTACTCATGTACAACTCTCGATTAACTTTCCTGAAAAACTACGTTCTCGTTGGTCTGGACCCTTCACCATGAAAGAAGTTACGCCTTACGGGTCAATTTTTTATTTAATCCTAAAGGAGAAGATTTCATGGTGAATGGGAAGCGAGTGAAACATTATTGGGCCAGAGCTGAAATTCCGCATATTCAGACCACACGTCTAGAGGTGCATAACCCCGAATGATAAGCCCATTTTTCGTCAAGCCAATGAATTCAAACAAGCGCTGAGTGGAAGGCAACCCACTAAATTAATAATAAAATAGTAATATATAAAAATTAATACAAATAATAATAAAAACATAAACAAAAAGAAGAAAATCTGTAATAGCATTAATTAATTAATCAACAACAAATTTCTAATAATTATCTATTATTTATTATTTATGCAATTACAAATTTCTTAAGTGAATATGGAGTCGCCGACCAGACCATTGATTGACGCCCCTATAAGACCGTCGATCGACGGTCTTGTGTATAGTAGGTTAACTCGACACGACCCCGATTCATAAATCATGTTCTCCAAAACTGCCAAGAACACACATGAGTTCATCACCTTATTTATCCTCCGATGTTTGGCCGATTTCGCTCGTTTTTGAGTCTAGATCACTAGAATTTTACCCCTTCTGCTTGTTTAGTTCATTCAATCACTCAAGAGGAGATGCACTGATGAACCCCTGGAGAGGAGATCCTTTTTGTCCCTGATTCTTTGAAGGAAGATCTGATGGTTTTGAGAGAGATCTGGGTTGATTTTGATGATGATGGATGGATTGATTGGATGATCTTCAGAAATGATCTATGAACTGATCAGATCTTGTGTAGATGTGTCCTTGATCAAGAGAATGAACTATGTTTTGATCAAAGACAGGTTTTGCTTGCAGAGAATGAACTCATAGCAATCAGTGTTCATGGATGAACAAGGGATTCACACATTTAGAGAGAATTTTGATAAAAAGGTGAATGAATCTTATTCTGGTCGTCCATCCCTTTATATAGGAGTTACAAGTTGTAGAAATGAAAAGACAAAGTGTAGAAATCAAAAAATTTAGAAACTAGGAATGTAGACTTGATTTTGGACTAGAATAAGTGTTTTGTTGAATGTCTCTTTGCTTGACCACGACCTTGAATTTCTTGCTGACTCCCTCTTGGTATTCTTGGTGAGAATGGGCTTGAAATAGACTGAAGAAAAGTCTGGTCGAATTTGGCATGAAACAGGACCATAGTGAGTTTGTTATGACTTCTTCTTGGGCTGAAATCACTTCCCCTTGGGCCTCTGGATCCAAAACGTGGTCATAAGCTTTCTTGGACATCTTGGAATGTAATACTGATTTAGGCTTCATAGAAGAATGTATTGGTTCACCAAGGAGGAACAAGAACTTCATTAGATCATCAGGTGGCCTCCATTTACCTATATGACCAAGAAAGTCAATTCTTTGATCATCTCTTGTAACCCCACAAACTGGACTGGTTTTGGATTTACTAGAATACTCCTCTTGATTAGTTGATGGAGTGAGGTAGTATCCAAACTCCCCTTTGAGATCTGGTTGGTCTTTCTCCATCACAAGCTTCTTCAAGGTCCAACTCGGGTAGTTTTGATTGATTGCACAGCTGGGCAGATTTACATCATCCCCTCCTCCTTTATAAAGATTTGTCCTCAAATCTCTATCCCCTATATCAAAAGGAAATAAGTTAGACACGAGACAAATGATCAAGAAAATAAGCATGAAAACAACATCAAAATAAAGTTTTGGAGAGAAACTTCCTTGGAGTTTTGAAGCCATTTTCCTCAAGTACTTCCATCTCCAAATCTCAGGCTGATAAACATGATCTCTGCTCTCATCCCTTGCAATCATTTGAGACTGATCATGTTTATCCTGGACACTGAAAACAGAGACTAGATATCCAGAATTATATGTGCAAGACATGCAATTGTTCAGATCAGAAACCAAAGTTCCTTTTCCTAGAACATGTAGCACACGTTTCAGATTATCATGATGCCTATCAAAGTGTTGTACACGAGAATTGTGTCAAGGCAGATGATAGCAAAGTTCCTAAAGAACAACTTCAAAACAGACACAAGTTTCTCAGATTCAGAACACAAAAGATCAAGTTCAAACCGAGAATTACTTAACCAAGGCTCAGCATGTTTATAAAAGAAAGTTTTGTACACTAATATATCATCAAAGCTCAAAACTAAATTATTCTGCAAGCATGATCCCATAACAAACCAAGATTTATCAGTTTCAGAACAAGAATGAAGAGGTTTCAAAACAGAATCATAAACAAATTCAGTTTCAGCCTTAAGTGATTTATGTTCCTGCAACTTTCTAAGTTCGTTCAAAGCAAAACCAAATTCAGACAAATCATCAGTGACAAGTTCATGCCGAGAAAAACTCAGATCAAAGTCATTATCTTTAAAACAAGCAAATGAATCACAAGGTTTTCTGTAACAAAAATTAGGTTGTTGCAGGAAAAGCTCTAATGTCTTTTCAAGGTGCTCAAAACTTCTGTAATGTTTCATAAACTGCTCAAGACTCAAAATATGATCAAAATTGATGTCAGTAACACATTGAAAACGTTTTTGATCAGAGATTTTATCAGGTTCAAACACTTTAAAAGAATTAATCATGTTATCAAAAATAGAGTTTGAAACACAAAATTCTTTGACCTTTTCCAGACCAAAACGTCTTACATCACTAGAACTAACCATAACAAACCTTTCAGGCAGATAATTAACCATATCAAGATCCTTACAGTGCTCTTGAGAGTCCAAAGAGAATGGCTTAGCATTTGTTTCTGCTTCAATGTTGTTTGGCTGCTCCAACTCTTCTTTTGGTGGTGAACTCTTTTGTGCTTCTTCTGCTGAGTTTTCTTCTAAGACCTGAGATACTGAAACAAGACTACTCGGTTGCATCGGTTCAAAACAAGTTAGTTTATCAGAAGCACTGCTGATAACACGTTCATTTTGAGAAGAGAAAAGAGAAAAATCATTTTCTGTCTCAGGTTCTTCACTTACCTTAGATGGCTCTGTTTTTAGCTTTTGGATAGCTGATACCTTCTTAGAACACAGTGACTCACTGAGTCTTGAGAGAGGACGTGAGTCTGGCCTTCTTTGCTTATGTGACTGAGACTTTCTTGGGTGATCATGATCATGAAGAGTTCTTGTCTCTTCTTTTGCGTGTCTCAGTTGTTTTCTACTGTAGTTATCAGAAACAAAGTGTTTCTTCATGACGTGTTTCAGCTCAAACCAGGATGCAACTTGTGCTTCTCCTGTTCTTCTTTTGGTAGTAACAAGCTTATCCCACCATTGAATGGCATCACCACATAACTTTGTTGTAGCCAATCTAACCTTCTTTCTTTCTGAGTAGTTTTGGCCATCAAAAACAAGTTCCGTTTGCTGTTCCCACTCCAAGTACCCATCAGGGTCGTTTCTGCCATAGAAATATGGTATCCTGCTCTTCCTTTTGATCTTAGCATCCTTCTGAACCTGGGAAACATTACCAAAGAAATCATCAGCATGATTCTGTGGAAATGGATCAATCTTTTTCATTCTTTTCATTATCTCAGACATCATTGCTTCCATCTGCAATTTATTCAATGTCACAGTTGGTGCCTCCTTTCTTTTACTGATACCAAATGATGAACCACGCTTGAGTAAGAGGAGGAAGCCAAGAAGTCACGACCTTAGAGATATAAATGGAAGAAATCACTCAAAAAAGAAGATACACGAATATTCTTTGATTCAGGTTTAATGGGAGTTAAACCAAGCAGTCCAAAGAAGGCTGTCACAAATCCACAATCGAAACAAGTTGTAGAAACTCCATCGGGCAGAACTGAAGACAAGATGAATGAGGGTTTTAAGAGATGGCTGGAGAGTTTCAAGGCTAAGATCCATCAAAGGATCACAGACTCACGTCCATCATCAGTGTTGGAAGAAGATCAAGTGGCCAAAGATATCGAACCGGAGCAATCACCTGTTTATGTCCGAACAAAATCTATGGATGACCAGCTGCATCAAAAGGAAGAACCAGAGGCTGTAAGTTTTCTCTTGGATGTCCAAAAGGTGGCTGAAAATGTGGTTGATAGTGGACCAGAAGCTGATGATGAAAAAGATCTCACAACCTCTTATGCTTCAGGTGATATTCTTGGTTCTTTATCAAGTGATAAAATGGTTCAGCCATTCGTTTGCAAGGAGTACGACCCAGTGGAGATACTGAGGCCTGAAGAGGGTCTACAACACTTCATCTTTGAGCCTGGAATAGGGTTGTGTGTGCACAAGAACAGAAGAAGCACCTTGCCTGAGAAAAACCATGTCGGTTCATTCATCCTAGAAGGTCCGAATTTGAGGACAAATCCTTTTAAAGGAGGAGGGGATGATGCGACCCTGACCAGCATCATGGACCAAGGTATGAAAATCAGGTACGACCCAGCTAGGCAACTGATCATAGCTTGGATTAATGGGCTGTTTATGGGACTTATCGGTTTGATCCATGAAGTTCTAGACCGAGAGAAGCTAATGGACTTGATACAAAACATGGAGGCCTTGTTCTCATTCAGAAATCAGTTTTTGAAGTTGGTCAAGAAAGGCCCAACAAGAAACTACAGGTCATGGTCGAATAATATATCAATCTGACGGCAATTATTTGGCCGTCGACCATGCAAAAGGGCGAGACCAGCCGAAGAGTTATTCGACCACAACCTTTAAAATTTGGTCAAGTCTTTGGTCTTTGGTCAAATCCAATATATTTATCTAGTTTGTATTTCCTAGAATAAGTTTAGATCTTTGGTCTAACCCATAGCCTACTATATAAAGGCTAGCTATTGTATTGTTTTGTTCATTCAACATTTTTAATCAAAAACCTTTCTTTTTTATTCTTGTTGAATCCTTTGTTCTTTATCGAACATCGTAGCTTCTAAGTCGTCGAAGTGAGTCATATCTTCGGGCTTAGGAGTTGGAATATCAAGGGTCTTCCACGGCCCGTCTGCGACCATTCGATCCACGTCCCTTGATCGTCTGTGCTTTCTAGCTCATTATGTGCAAGGCTTATCCAATCCTTCCACCTTAGAGTGATCCTTCAATTTTGGGCGTATCATTGCTCTGATGGTTTTGAGAGAGATCTGGGTTGATTTTGATGATGATGGATGGATTGATTGGATGATCTTCAGAAATGATCTATGAACTGATCAAATCTTGTGTAGATGTGTCCTTGATCAAGAAAATGAACTTTGTTTTTGATCAAAGACAGGTTTTGCTTGGAGAGAATGAACTCATAGCAATTAGTGTTCATGGATGAACAAGGGATTCACACATTTAGAGAGAATTTTGATAAAAAGGTGAATGAATCTTATTCTGGTCGTCCATCCCTTTATATAGGAGTTACAAGTTGTAGAAATGAAAAGAAAAAGTGTAGAAATCAAGAAATTTAGAAACTAGGAATGTAGACTTGATTTTGGACCATAATAAGTGTTTTGTTGAATGTCTCTTTGCCTGACCACGACTTTGAATTTCTTGCTGACTCCCTCTTGGTATTCTTGGTGAGAATGAGCTTGAAATGGACTGAAAAAAAGGCTGGTCGACTTTGGCATGAAACAGGCCCATAGTGAGTTTGTTATGACTTCTTCTTGGGCTGAAATCACTTTCCCTTGGGCCTCTGGATCCAAAACGTGGTCATAAGCTTTCTTGGACATCTTGGAATGTAATACTGATTTAGGCTTCATAGAAGAATGTATTGGTTCACTAAGGAGGAACAAGAACTTCATTAGATCATCAGGTGGCCTCCGTGAACCGATATGACTGAGAAAGTCAATTCTTTGATCATCTCTTGTAACCCCACAAACTGGACTGGTTTTGGCTTTACTAGAATACTCCTCTTGATTAGTTGATGGAGTGAGGTAGTATCCAAACTCCCCTTTGAGATCTGGTTGGTCTTTCTCCATCACAAGCTTCTTCAAGGTCCAACTCGGGTAGTTTTGATTGATTGCACAGCTGGGCAGAGTTACATCATGCACCAAGGAGCCTGAGACTGACTTTCTACCCGCGGCGGTTTCCAGACATCGTGCTAAGGTATAGTTTGAAAATTTCTTCTTCCTTTTTCGTCCCTTTCTCCTTTTCGTGCATCGACTGATTCATTCCCTTTTTTCCATTTTGTCTCGCTGATCAATGGGATCATCAGTGAGTGCGGATTGGAGGCTGGCCGTCTTGCTAAGGAGTTGGCAGAATCGCGAGAGAAATTGTTGCAGTTTGAAGGGAGGTTGACGGTTATCGAGGATGCCCACTCCCTTGAGATATCCACTTCGAGTCTCGGATCGGTGAGTTGGATCGGGATCTTGGGAAGACGGCTAGCTCGTTTCTTACAGCAAAAGAGGCGAAGATTTCTAAGTCTTTGGAGCTGCGCCGACTAAATCATAATATCAAAAGTTAGGAGGAATCGTCGGTTGGTGCAATCGACGAGGCCCGGGAGATCATTCGTGCCGAGTTTCGGACCCATTTGGCAAGGATCGCTGACTTCCTTGATTTGTTAGCGGCTTTCCACGTTAAATACTTGGCCCTGGCGAGCATCGAGGGAGGGATGCAGCATGTAAAGTTGTTTAATGGTGATGCGCCTCCGTCCCCGCGAACTGAGAATGCCAAGCTTTCTGTTCGCAGAGTGGAGTTAGTGGACGCGGATGGGGAATTTGACCTGATCCTCGCAGGCCTGAAATCCAAATGTACGTTCCCACATTTCTCGGACGGTGCCGACGGGCAGAACACTGCAGCCAAGGAAGGTGCAGGCGAGGCGGTTCTGAATGCGGAGGGGATGACTGGTGAAGTTGAGGATCTGCATGCGGAGGACGATTGAGTTCGCAGTCTCGTATGATGTTTATTTTAATGTTATCTGTTTCTGTTTTGATCCGACCGAGTGTGGCCGTATTTTTATCACGGGACTGGCTGCTTGTGGTTAATGCTTTCATTCTAAAGTAACTAACTAGGATCTCGAAAGTAGGACATGGCCGACTACAAGAGTAGGTTATGTGCCGGAATAGACTCCATTGAACTAGGTTTTTAGGCGCATGCGAGAGCTGGTCTAATTAGCTTGCTGAATATATCAAATCTCGTTCAAACTTCTTTCTCATTTTACCGTCGATCGACATCAGGCCTCAGCCGTCGATCGACGGTCTTTCCTTTTGCTCGCATACGAGAGTTGAAGTTAAAAGGGTCAGAATAGTTAATATTTGCGTTGTAGAATATTTACATTTTTGTGCTTCCTATTCCCTATAATCCATTAAGCATGAAACCTTAGATCTAGTACATTTACATTTTCATCTAGTTAGTTTAGTAGCATATTTCCATATTTACGTTATTAGTATATTTTCATATTGCATCTACACCTTCTAATAAGGAATATTTCCTTAAATTAATTAAATACTACTGATATGCATATCTACCTAGATTAGTCCTTAGAAAGAAGAATTCTATTGTGTGCCATTGCTCTCTGTGGATTTGATCCCTAAGTATTACACCTGATCTCTCTTGGCAAGAATATTATTTTGTGTGTTAGGATTAAGGGTTAATTTCTCAGTTAATTGTTTAGGATATTTATACCCTGTTAGAACAATAAACACACTGTGTCAATGAGGCAAGATATATGTACAGTTTGACAAGATCTTGGTGATAGACTGAGCTAGATTGAGCAAAGGCCTACAACTAGACCATCCTGATTAGTTTATTTGCGAACAGCTCAAGCCAATCCATTGCCAACCGGTGCAGCTCCAAGGAGGAACGTAGTTCATATCAATGATAATCTAGGAACTAGTACGAGAGACCAACATCAAGAAGACGACCCCTGACCTTATCATCAACCGAACCCAAGGAGGACGGAGGTTCAAGAAGATTATGGGGAAAACGAGGAGGAGGACAACAACCCACCTCAAAGAGCACGACCTAATCAAAACCCATATTAAAACCACATCAAGTTAGAGGCACCAGTATATGCTGGAAAGGTGGATCCCGAAGCTTATCTTGATTTGGAGAAGAGAACGGACCATATCTTTGACTACTACAACAACCCTGGTCCAAAGAGAGTAGAACTTTTTGTTGCTCAGCTTACTGACAATGCACTTTATGGTGGGATAGAGTAACCTCCGACCAGAGGAGAAACCGACTGAGGCAACTTGAGTCTTGGCTAGACATTAAAGATCTTATGCGCCAGCATTTTGTTCCACAGCACTTCCACAGAGACTTGCAAAGGCGTTTTAAAACTCTGAAGCAAGGAACTAAGTCATTAGAGGAGTACTATGAGGAGTTTGAGCGGATTAGAAAACAGTTTGAGCTCAATGAAGATTAAGAATCCATCACGGCTAAGTTTGTTGATGGGTCACAAGATCGGATCAGTAGCAAGGTAGAAAGGTAAAATTACCTAGACTTCAAAGATCTATTCCACTTAGCCATTCAAACCGAGCAGCATATCAAGAAGAAGTTAACCACAGGCAAATCACAACCTAATTGGGGTTCAAGCAACAACAACAACAACCATACCAAACAAGTAGAGTAGGGCAAATGAATCGATTTGTGCAACCAGAACAAGACCTGTCCCAATGAGCCAAACAAAGACACCAGAGAAAAACCAGGAAAGAATACTAATCCCCAATGTTCCAGAGACATTACCTGCTTCAAATGTAGAGGCCGAGGGCATATGGCAAGAGAATGTCCGAAAAAGAGGTTCATGTTATTGACTGAAGATAATCCAATGGTCCAAGAAGAGTATGTGTAGATTGAATATCCTGATGTGGGAGAGAGCTTGATGATCAGGCGTGTACTTAGTGTACAAGTACAACCAGTTGAGACCATCCAAAGAAAAAACATATTCCACAGCCGATGTACCAGAGGCCAGGTATGTAATCTTATCATAGATGGCGGGTCTTGCACTAATGCTGCTAGTTCTTACATGGTAGATAAACTTGGTTTAAAAAATTTTAAGAATCCTCATCCATATAGACTAATATGGCTAGATGATAAGTTTGAGTTTCAAATTAAAGAACAAGTAACCATTCCATTTAACATTGGAAAATATCAGAATGAAGTAGTCTGTGATGTAGTACCTATGCAAGCTGGACATGTATTGTTAGGATGACCATGGCAATGGGATAGAGAAATTAAACATGACGTTCGATCTAATATGTATCTTTTCATGCATGATAAGCATAATATTAGCCTAGCACCTCTCACACCAGCAAAAGTTCATGAACTGCATTTACAAATGGTTATGGAGAAAGAGAAATCTGTTAAGTTTAATTTTCTTATTAGGCCTAGCTATATCAGAAAGGCTGCTGCTACCAAACACACAATGCTACTAGTGATCTTTAAGGAGATTTTGAGTGGAGGTTCTGATGAGATAACACTTCATCCAGAGATTACTAAGCTTCTTGACAGGTTCAAAGATGTGTTTCCAGAGGAGATTCCACCCGGTTTACCACCACTTAGGGGCAATGAACACCAAATATATTTCATACCAAGAGCCACCTTACCAAACAAACCAGTCTATAGACTGAACCCGGAAGAAACTAAAGAGTTAGAAAGGCAAGTTCAAGGCTTACTAGACAAGGGTTATCTTATGGGAAGCTTAGTCCTTGTGCTGTACCTGTCTTGTTGGTACCAAAGAAGGATTGTACATGGAGGATGTGTGTATAGACAACATCACCTTTAAGTATAGACATCTCATACCACGCCTTGATGACAAGTTAGATGATATAAGTGGAGCCACAATCTTCTCTAATATAGACCTTAAGAGCGGATACCATTTGGTGAGAATGAAGGAGGGTGATGAGTGGAAGACTGCCTTTATAACAAAGCAAGGTCTTTATGAATGGATGGTGATGCCATTTGGACTCACCAATGCTCCTATTACCTTCATGCGCCTCATGAAACACATTATTAGACCCTACATCAGTAAGTTTGTTGTGGTTTATTTTGATGATATTTTAATTTACAGTATTAGCTTATTTGATCATCTGACACATCTTGAGAAAGTACTAGAAACACTTCAACAAGAAGGGCTTTATGCAAACCTCAAGGAGTGCACATTCTGCACTGATAAACTTGTCTTCCTAGGCTTTGCTGTGATTTCAGAGGGATTACAGATAAATGACGCGAAGGTGAAGGAAATTCCAAACCTTTAAGGACCACCCGACCCAAGCCCCGGTTCTAGTTCTGCCTGACTTCAACAACCCTTTTGAAATGGACTGTGATTCATCTGGGATTGGGATTGGGATTGGAGCCGTGTCGATTCAAGGAAGGAAACCGGTTGCTTATTTCAGTGAGACGCTGGGTGGAGCAACACTTAACTATCCAACCTATGACAAGGATCTTTACGCACTAGTGAGAGCCTTAGAGACATGGCAACACTACCTGCTGTCTAAAGAGTTTGTGGTCCATACTGACCATGAAAATCTAATGTATCTAAGAGGTCAGACCAACCTCAAGAAGAGACATGCTCGCCGATGGAGTTTATAGAGACCCTTACCTACATCATCAAATACAGGAATGGTAAAAAGAACATTGTAGCTAATGCTCTATCAAGAAGATATGCTTTGATTGCCACAATGGAAGCAAAGGTGATGGGATTTGAATTCATCAAGGATTTATATGTGGGAGACCCGTATTTTGCTGAGTTATATTCTGGTTGTACAAGAGGATCACACGGAAAGTTCTACTTACATGAGGGGTTTCGGTTAAAGAGGAGATTGTGCATCCCACAGTGTTCATTGAGAGATTTAATCACTCGAGAGGCTCATGGAGGAGGACTCATGGGACACTTTGGAGTACATAAATCCTTGGCTGTGGTGAGGGGACATTTCTATTGGCTGTATCTCAAGAAGTTTGTAGAGTCTCATTGTGCAAGGTGTGTAACTTGCAAGAAATCTAAGTACAGGGTGCACCCTCATGGTCTACACATGCCCCTGCCTATTTGTTCTGCTCCTTGGGTGTACCTTTCCATGGATTTCGTGTTAGGACTACCAAAGTTTCAACACAAGGATTCAATCTTGTGGTGGTGGACAGATTTTCCAATATTCGCAGATAAGTGAATGATTTACCTAGGACCATCGTATTCAATGACGTTTTCCGCTTGCATGGAGTACATAGAACCATCGTATCTGATCGAGACATTAAGTTCCTTAGCTACTTTTGGAAGACCTTGTGGAAGAAGCTGGGAACTAAGCTCTTCTTCTCCACTACTTGCCATCCCCAAAGGGATGGATAGACTGAAATAGTCAACAGAACACTGTCCACGTTGCTTGGTGACAGGAGGGTTTTTATGTATTTCAACGCAAATTCTATGAATTAACCCTACAAATTGCTCTTACCAAGAGAGGAAAAATTTTAGTATTTAGGGATCGAATCCACTGGGAGCGTGGGCACACAATAAACTATAGAATTTTCTGTTAAGCGCAAACAGTTTATTTGGGAGTGAATAAAGTAGCAAGTTGATTGATTGGTTGTTGAAAACAATAATGCAAAATACCTAGACTTAGGTTTCATGCCTGTGGATTATAAATGATAGAAGCTAAGCGTGTTAACAATAGAACTAGATATCTAATGTAAAATATGACCAGCTCTTGCAGCGAGTTTAATCTATTGACTAAGTTTGATGTCTCAGATCTCGCTTGTTGACACGACATGACCGTCGATCGATGGCAATTATCATGCGTCGATTGATGGTCTCTTGAGTAAAGCTTTATGACTTAATTCGATAAGTTCACTAAATTAACTAAATCAACTCTCATTTGTTTCTAGCAACCTAGCTCAACCGGATTAATTCTGGTAGTAAATCATGCTTTCGCTTGCGTGTTAACTATCCTATGGTCAGGGTTCTAGTTAGCTACTATAGAACACAAGCAATAAACACAATTATATTGATAGATCTAATAAGCACCCTAGCAATTCTATTGTTTGGCTAATCAATCTATACCTTTAATAAACCCTAAACCTAACAAAAGATCTACTCATACATGATCTTTGTCACAGAAATCATAGATGACTAGAATAAATATATTATACAACCAAGGGAGTTCCAGGAGTAATCTGAAGGAGTTCCTCCTTTCTCTCCTAACCCTAAAACAATGAATCAAAGAAAGCTTTCTAAACAATGACATATAAACACATATATAGGGTTTTAAATCGTGTAGGGCATTCTGATAATTTGTCGTGGCTTATGGGATTTAGCCAGTCTTGAAACAAGTTGGACATGTCTTCTGGGATCACCATATCGACACTCATTCATCTCTCGACAGCTTCCTCTCGCGAGGCAAACAGAACACTTTCCAGTAAAACGGGCATAACTTTTGTTGTAGGATCCTAATTGACCTCAAACCGGTGGAATTGGAAAACTAATCAAACCTATATCTTCTGCCAAAATATCAGATCAATCGAACCGTGGTAAGGTCTCTATCCCTATCTAAACATTTGACGCATCTGCGCAGTTCTACGTCTCTAAAAGCTCTAGAATTACCAAAGTTCTCCAAAACGTACCTGAACCTGAAAATACCCAAAAACATACTCCAAAAATTTATAATATACTCTAAATAGGGATGATATCATGGCACAATAGTGGTAAAATCAGGCCTATCAATTCCCCCAGACTTAACCTTTTGCTTGTCCTCAAGCAAACAAGGCAACCTGTCAAAGAGGTTCGAAAAGCGAGGACTCACATAATGTCTAAGTATAACTGCCACACTACTTTGTTGCAACCACATCCTATCAAGTCAATCACAAACAAACTTTATATACCCTATCCTAGTATAGAAACCAAATCCATTGTTGGTAAACCAAATCCATTGTACCAACAGCTTAGCAAATACTAGTCTGACTCACCCCTCTACTGATTTCATCTCTTTGCATAGAATAAAAGTGCAGGCTTTACCCTCGGAGTATCGATCAAAGGACACATGGACTCTTACCCCTGCAATTCTGGACAACCATGCACAAATTCTTCTATGAGCCCTTTCTTCCCTCTTTTCTCTCTTCTTTGAATCTTTTTAGATCTCAAATCAAATGATCAATGTTGTTTAACAAAAACATTATTCCATCTTCTTTTCGATTTTTTTTTCTCTTTTTGTTTTTGGGCAAAGTTGTACGCGGATAGTGGGGTCATCGGTAATGTACCTACCCCTCACTTCCAAAAATGTGTGGGGTCATCAGTAATGTACATTAGACCGGATAGAGTGCCACCTTACGCCATCGATCGATACTGAGTTCGACAGATAGAAGTTCACAGCAAAACACTACTTATAAGAAAGATTCACTGATATTGCTTTTTCTCAGTGCCTTATGAAGGAAGATGTTTCTCAGAAACTAGAGGAAATGTCAGAAACTGCAGCTGCTAGACTTAGAATGATCCAGTGCAGCATTGAAAATCTACAAAGAAGAATGCATTCACTAGTGGCTAGAGCATCGACCGACACTTGATCACTGCCGATCGAACGGAGTAACTATCGCATTGATCGATAGGCACTTAACTGTGTCGATCGACGGGCACCATCACCGAGCATGTGTATCAGTTTTTCCTTGGTACAATTGGTCCGTATGATTTATTTCTTCCCCAATCTCAGACTGTATAACACTGACTATAGTGTTGCTTAAGTCTGGGGGAGGTATTATTGATATTCTGTTTTATTTTAAGTTTTATAAGAAATAGGAACTTACAGGTTTAGCATCGATCGACACCCATATTCGACCATCGATCGACACCCATATTCGACCATCGATCGACGCTCTCTTACAGAGAGAGGTATCGAGTTATATACCTATGCTAATTACTTATGATTTAATTTTTCTAACCAATCCGGGGCGGACTACACTAGGGACAGTATAATTTAAGTTTGGGGGAGGTTTGTTAATACTATTTTTTTTTTTAAGTTTTATTTATATATAAGTTTTTCAAAAAGTTTTATTGAGTCAAGAAGAGGACTATGATCAAGATTTATTATTGACTAACAATGCTATAAGCACCATTCTTAGAAGGTTATTTGCAGAGATTACTAGAGATATCAAAGTGGATCATCATGCCACTATATCACACTTGCTTAGATAGTTTGGAGGAACCAAAGCTGATTTCCAACACTAATCCTGACATTATTTGCTTGCCTTGGGATTTGGTATACATTGGATTGGATTCCTTCTGCAAGCCTGGAAGGCAAAAGTTTGTGTGCTTCTGATTCCCCTCTCTCTCCCCTTCTAGATAAAAAAAAGGAGTTGAACATGATTTGGTGGCTACAACCATTAAAGCTTGATTCATATGATCCTAGCAAGAGAAAAAGGTTAAAAAGAAGTGAACAGGATCTTGTGGTTCATTTCAGTCCAAACTTATGTATTATTTGCTTCAAATTCTCTCGAAGCCACCCACTGCATTGAGCGTCTATATAAGTCCCCTATAAGAAGTTTGTACTTCTTACGCATGATATAAAACAAACTCTTTTCTTCTAAAGATAACCCTAAAGCTCTTAGACCAAGAACTCGCCTCCTTCTCTCTGCTTTGTGAGACCAGTACCTCCACGGCATTGAAGAACCTTGTGTTGTATCACGAGATCATCCACCCTAGTGTGGTGCACTTTAATCCATCAAGTTACTCTTTTAGGGATTCCTTTGTTGATTAGATCAATCCAACAAGTCATCCCTTGTGCAGATCGGCTCCTTCTCTAGTACCTAAAGTCATACAGACTTTGTTATCCTAGGCTTCTATCAGATGGCCTCGATCCTGAAGGATCGCTCAGCTCGGTTTGAAGCTGACTTCGCGGAGTTCAAGCAGGTGAAAAGTCCTTTTGGGAATACCACTAGTGTCGAGGTTCCGTATGTTCTTTATGGCGCACACAGGCCGATGACTACGACTTTGAAACTTAGAAGATGAGGATGTTGACGCATCTAGAAAATCTTGCCAATACAGAGCCGATGATCCCTGAGAATGAAGGGAGGATTTGGGAACACTAGACTTCAATCCCTGTTTCTCCTGACTCAGAGGAGGTCGGACCTGCTGCCCAAGAAAAAATGTCGAGGTGGATCACGTTCCGGCTCCGCTTGGTGTCAGTGATTACTCGATCTCGGGAAACTTTGTTTACAGCCTGTGAAGGGTAATTGTATTTGAAGTGAGCATGTTCCCTTTTATGTTTATGCTATGTATTGTACTTCACCCCTTGGAGCCTTTCGAATATATCTTTGTTTCGTGCCTTATCTTTTTTACGGACAAAGCATCAACGGGAACGAGGGAGTGTGAGTGTGTTCCTCATTTCATTCGTTCTAGCAAATAGTGATGCTTTTATTTGTGTTTGGACGAAGATTTTTGAGACGTAGGATTTTTGAGAAGTTTATGAACGTCCAAGTATCAACAAAGAGGTAAGTTTTTATATCTCGTATCAATGACACTATGCCTTTGAGAGTAAAGAGACGATTTTTAGGGTAAGACCTAGGTTTATTTTTTTGCACTGGAGTATGCGGGGTCGATCCCGGCTTGCTTGACTCGTTTACCATTTCAACCTGATTCCGTTTTGATATTGATATCTTCGATGAGTTCTCAGCTATTGTGATTTGCATTGATCGAGAATTGAGTATCACTCCAGACAGTTTTAAAGTCTCGAAAGTACTGACCAATTCTATGATAGGAGTAGGTCGGGCTAAGCGTTCGTTTGAGAACGTTTGATTTGTTCGTCGGAACATTTGACGAATGTGATATAAGAGCAAGTACTTGTTCTGTGCTATTTGTTAATTTATAGTCCATTAATAACTGTTTTAGTTGTTTTGTTCGAGTTTTTTGGAAATATATTTTCAAAAATCTGCGACGTATCACTTTTTTAGAGAATATGTTTTTTATTTAAGTGAATTGTTTTGTGTTTTAATCGAAGATCTCATTTTATCTTGAAGATTGTTTGAAAGACTTAAAAATTTTGTTTAACCGTCTGGTCATTGGATTTCTTTTTCGTATGATTTCCGTTTTGGGGTTATACCATGAATGTTTGTTCTTACTTAGGCATTTTTATGGACGGATCATGGAATGCTGGTCTAGCCGTAAAGTTATTTGCGAGATTGAGTTTTTTCTCTGCGATATTAGAGACTTGTAATATTTTTGGGAATCATATTGCGTAGTCTTATTATAGAATATCATTTTAAAAATATTGAGTACAAACGTTAATATTTTAAATTGTGGGAGTATACGAGTATACATATATGTACCCCCCCCCCCTATTTTTAAAGAGAGGGACAGCTGAACTCGTCCTGCGACGAGTTGCCTACGTACCCACTTTCAAGAATCAAGCCGTCTTTCCTGCATGTTCTGGTAAACATATGTAGCTCTGCTCAAACAGAGTAGCTCTTTCTAGAACTGCTTTGATATCTTCTTCTTGCACATTCACAACTCTTCCGTCTATAGCTCGTGGATTTCCATTCTCATCTCTATAGATGCCGTACTCATCTTTCTTTTTCCAATAGAAAATTCTTCTGCCGTTTGCATCATAATCTATCTGTCCATGCTCTACATCACTGTCTATCAATAGTGGGTTTATCCAATCGACTGATTGTGGACTTTCTGAACCAAAAGGATTACAGGTAGAAAACTGGTTTACCCCTGGAATAGTAATGTCGATCAATACATGAAGGCTGGCGTTGATCGATTTGTGATGTTTGGGAGTGCATAGATCAATGTGCATCGGCACGTTCTTCTGTTCCTTGTTGTCGATCGATGCATGTACTCGTGCGTCGATCGATGGATGTTGTTCAAATAAATCTCCTAGTCCATTAGCCATAAAAAGGTCGTATGCCACATCCTTCTTAGGTATGTTTAGAATTCTTCCATAGAGATCTCGTGCAAGTCCTTCTGTATCTCTGAAAATTCAAAACTCCTCTGGTCTGAGATAACCATCATCTGCATCTTCTGTTCTTGTCTCTTGTTAGCGTCTATGTTGTTTCAAGGCAAGGAGGTGCTTTCGATTGATGCTTGATTATCCACTTTCACGTTCATTACCCATCCAGCTTCTTCCAGTGCTAGGCTGCGATACTCAGTTAGCTCTTTCTCTCTGTAATCTGCATCGTATGCCTGATGGGTATCGATCGATGGTTTATTGTGACCGTCGATCGATGCTCGATAATCAGACTGGTTGCAGAAAATATTTCCAGCTCCAGTAGCCATCCCAAGTATATCTGCAACATCTTCTCTCGTGATATGAAAAATTCTGCCATCCATGGCTCTTGCGTGACCGTCTGGATCTTTCATGATACCAAACTCATCTGGTTATAGATAACCATACTCCCTCTCCCGTTCTGCTGCTGAATCCAGTTCGGACTCTGAGTTACAACCAGTATCGATCGATGGTGATTGGCTACCATCGATCAACGTCGATTTCCCAAGTTGATGGGAAACATGAAAACACCAGCCTCTTCCATAGCAATTCCTTGGTATTCGATTATTTCTTCTTCTCTGTAATTTTCGTCGTACTCGAGGTAGGCTGGGTTGTAATTAAGATTTGTGTGGAAAGCGTTGATCGGTTCTAAATGGTGGGGGTCGATCGATAATGAGGCATGGGCCTCGATCGATAATGAGGCCTGGGCCTCGATCGATTTTTGAATTGCAGTCCCATCGATCGATTGTTTGGGTTGGGTGTCGGTCAATGCTCATTCTTCCGATTCCTTATTGAAATCATAATCGCAGAAGCATGTGGCCACAAGCTCTACATCATTAGACAATTCAATCAGAGTAGCTTTGCTCTTATTCTTAACAAATTCATAAAAAATATATTGATCGATTAGAGTTAGATACAACATGTTTAACTTCATATCGCAGATAGCTCCCACGATGGCCATGAATGCTCTACCGAGTAGTAGCGAAGAGTTTCAGTCTATCCTGATGTCCATCACATGGAAGTCTACTGGGACTAGGGTGTTGCTAATCCGCATTGGAACATCTTTTACCATCCCTCCTGAGTTCACTCTTGAGCAGTCTACAAACGTGAACGAATCATTGGAGGGTTCCACTCTAAGGTTCAGCTCCTCTACCATAGACTTTGGCATAATGCTCACTGATGATCCAGTATCGCAGAGATCATTGGGATATTCGTTGCCCTTAATTAAGCAAGGAACCACAACCTTTCCAGGATCACTTTTCTTCTTCAAGCAAATCCTCTGCTTCATCTTCTCTCTTAGATGATTGAACATTATTTCTATATCATCATCTGTCTCCCTTTTTTCCCTGAAAAACTTCATAATTTGTGAGTATAATTGATATAGCCTATTTATTACCAGTTTTAGACAATATTATAGGCTCTATTTAGGGTCTGTTATGTGTGTCTAGGCTATGTTTTGAGGTCTTTGCAGGTCCAGGTACGTTTTAGAAATATATGGAGATACTTGGAGCTTTTGGAGCATTTAGAGAAGAATAATCCGTAGCTTATCATTGAGAGAGTCGAAGTACAAGATTACCATCGATCGACGACACAACATTGGCATCGACCGATGTTACATGACCAAGATCGATCGATGCTGCACATCTGCCATCGATCGATGTCCACTTCGCAGACAGCCGATTTTCAAGCCCAAGTTAGAGACATTACACAAGATTACAAGATTACCCTTGGACGAGTTTTGACCTTGGATTTAGGGTTTTATATTTATACTTTATGTATTTGGACAAGAAAAAGTGTGTTGGGTGCTTAGTGTGTTTAGTTCAAGGTGAGGGGGTGCTAGGTGCCTAGATTTTGTGGCAAATTGTGTGTCTGCACCACCTCACCATAGTATTAGGATTTATTTAGGGAGAAGATTCATAACTCCTTAGGGAGATTTGTATTGGAAACCCAATATTTATCTATGCATTATATTCAAATTATTATTCTTACTTTAATTATGTATGAGTATTTATCAACTACATTTTATTAATGATACTGATGGATTAGCCAAACAATAGAATTGTTAGGGTCATTATTAGATCTATTAATAGAATTGTGTTTATTGCTTTTGTTCTAGAGTAGCTAACTAGAACACTGATAATAGGATAGTTAGGCACAAGCGAAAGCAAGGTCTACTACCAAAATTTATTATGTTGAGCTAGGTTACTAGAAACAAACGAGAGTTGAATTAGTTAATCTAGTGAAGTTATCGAATTAGGTCATAAAACTTTACTGAATAAACCATTAATCGACGCTGGATCATTGCCATCGATCGATCTTGCCATTAATTAGTTTTTGATTATATTAGTCTAATTTCAAATTTTATTTTATTATCGCAGGTATTCCTTAAAAAACCCGAGGAAGATAATCTGCATAGAGCATCGACCGACACTTGATCAGTGCCAATCGACGGAGTAACGATCGCATCGATCGATAGCCACTTAACTGTGTCGATCGACGGTCACCAGATCAAACATGTATATCTTTTTTCCTTGTTAAATTTGGTTCTTATGATTTATTTCTTCCCCAATCTCAGATTGTATAACACTGGTGATAGTGTTGTTAAGTATGGGGGAGGGATTAATAATATTGTGTTATGTTTTGAGTTCTATAAGCAGTAGAAAATTACAGGTTTAGAATCGATTGACACCATTAACCGACCATCGATCAACGCTCTCTTATAGAGAGAGGTATCGAGTTTTATAATAAAGCTATTTACTTTTAATTTAATTTTTCTAATCAATCTGGGGCGGGTTACACTGAGGACAATGTAATTTAACTATGGGGAAGATTCACTAATGCTATTTAATTGTTTTTGAGTGTTATTTATATATATAAGTTTTTCAAAAAAAATTATTGAGTCAAGAAGGAGACTACAATCAAGATTTATTATTGACTAACCATGCTATAAGCACCATTCTTAGAAGGTTGATTGCAGAGATTACAAGAGATAACAAAGTGAAGCATCTTGCCACTATATCACACTTTCTCAGAAAGTTTAAAGGAACCAAAGCTGATTTCTAACACTAATCCTGACATTATTTGCTTGCTTTGGGATTTCATATACATTGGATCGGATTCCTTCTGCAAGTCTGGAAGGTAAAAGTCTGTGTGCTTCTTATTCCCCTCTCTCTCCCCTTCAGATTAAAAAAATAGCCGAAGAGGATTTGGTGGCTACAACCATTAAAGCTTGATTCATGTGATCCTAGAAAGAGAAAAATGTCAAAAAGAAGTGAACAAGATCGGTGGCAAAAACCATTAGGGCTTGATTCATGGAAGCCTATCCATATATCTCAGTCAATTAAAAAAATATAATGATACCCTAAAAACAAGGGAGACATTGGCTGAGAAGAAGTGAGAAGAGAAAGAGAGGAAAGGAATTAGAGAAGGCTACATGTGTGTTCAGATACTTGCAGAGGTAAGAGTCTATGTGTCCCTTGATCGATACTCCCAAAGTACAGCCTGCACTTTTATTTTATGCAAAGAAATGAAATCAGTAGAGGGGCGAGTCAAACTAGTATTCGCTAAGTTGTTGGTATAATGGATTTGGTTGCTATACTAGGATAGGCTATATAAAGTTTCACTGTGATTGACTTGATTGGATGTGATGGTTAGTAAAGTAAGGTGACAGTTATACTTAGACAATATGTGATTTTTCGCTTTTCAAAACATCTTTCACAGATTTGATTGCTTGAGGACAAACAAAAGGTTAAGTCTGGGGGAGTTTTATATAGCCTATTTATTACCAGTTTTAGACCATATTATAGTATCTAATTAGGGTCTGTAATGTGTGTTTACGCTATGTGTTGAGGTCTTTACGGGTCAAGGTACGTTTTGGAAATATATGGATATACTTTGAGTTTTTGAGCATTTAGAGGAGAATAATCCGTAGCTGATCATTGAGAGAGTCTAAGTAAGAGATTACCATCGATCGACGACACAACATTAGCGTCGACTAATGTTACATGACCAAGATCGATCGATGCTGCACATCTACCATCGATCGATGTCCACTTCGCAGACAACCGATTTTCAAGCCCAAGTTAGAGACATGACACAAGATTACAAAATTACCATTGGACGAATTTTGACATAGACTTAAGGGTTTTATATTTATACTTGATGTATTTGCACTAGAAAAAGTGTGATGAGTGCTTAGTGTGTTTAGTGCAAGGTGAGGGGGTGATAGGTGCGTAGGTTTTGTTGAAAAGTGTGTGTGTGCACCACCTCAGCATAGTTTTAGGATTTATTTAGGGAGAATATTCATAACTCCTTAGGGGGATTTGTATTGGAACCCCAATATTTTATCTATGCATTATATTCAGATTATCATTCTTACTTTAATTATGCCTGAGTAGTTATCAACTAGATTTAGGGTTTATTAATGGTACTGATGGATTAGCCAAACAATATAACTGTTAGGGTCATTATTAGATCCATTAATAGAATTGTGTTTATTTGCTTGTGTTCTAGAGTAGCTAACTAGAACTCTGTTAATAGGATAGTTAGCCGCAAGCGAGAGCATAGTCTACTACCGGAATTTATTATGTTGAGCTAGGTTGCTAGAAACAAACGAGAGGTTATTTTGTTAATCTATCGAACTTATTGAATTATGTCATAAAGCTTGACTCAAGAAACCATTAATCGACGCAGGATCATTGCCATCGATCGATGGTCATTCTGTGTCAACAAGCGAGAGCTGAGACATCGGACTTAGTCAATAGATTAGACTTGCATATGAGAGCTGGTGTCTTTTACATTAGATAAAATCCACTTGCCTGAAACCTTAGATGTAGCATATTTACATTTGCATCTAGTTAATCTATTAGCATATTTCCATATTTACATTATTAGCATATTTCCATATTTACATTATTAGCATATTTCCATATTGCATCTATACCTTCTAATAAGGAATATTTATTTGACCTGATTACTTGTTACCTATATATACAATTACCTAGCTTAGTCTTTTGAAATAAGAAATCTACTGTGTGCCATTGTTCTCTGTGGATTCGATCCCTAAGTACTACACCTGACCTCTCTTAGCAAGAGTATTATTTTGTGTGTTAGGATTAAGGGTTAGTTTGACATTTATTTATTTAGGATATTTATACCTTGTTGGAACATAAAAACACTATCATGTCAAATTTGGCGCCGTTGCCGAGGAACATTGATCGCCATTAGATTCATTTCTAAGATTTAGTCTAGGTTTGTTACTTTAAAGTTACTGGTTTTTCTTTTGTCTTTGTTTTTCAGGTGCATGCAAATGAGTACCAGGAGCAACAAAGGACAAGACTTATTGTTCTCATACCCATAGCAAATCGAACGCACGATCTGAAAAGAAAGACGACAAGCATCGATTGACGGCATACATTCACCAAGAACCGACACTTTTTTACAGACAAAATTGACCAGCATCAGAACTCTACCATCAACCAAAATTTATCATATAGTATTGATCGATAGAACCTCATGCACATTGATCGACGACAGCAGACGAGTTCAGATGGTTGTGCCTATAATTGTGTTTCATGATGAGAATGGAGACTTGCATGACCTCAGCTGTCATCTGTGTAATGCAGCAGGTCAAAGGATAGACAATCAGGGGACTATAATCCCTGATACAGAAGCAGAAGAAAACGCTGCAATAGCTCAACCTGAAGCTAACGCCTAAGCTACTCGGAGAACGCTGGCTGACTACAACCATCCAGACCAGTTCTACGCCAACCGATCCGCCATTCGCCCTCCAGCTTTTCAGAGAAACGATTTTAAGATCAAGCCCACTTACTTGGGACTTGTAGCGCAAACGCCTTACCATGGGTTGCGACACGACCACCCTATGGATCATCTGGAGCGATTTGTTGATCTAGTAACTGCTATAAGATTGATTGAGAATCTAGCATCTAGCAGCAGTACAAAGAATACATTTTTTGAGAGAAAAAAATCAGTTTCAGCAGGAAGCAAGGAGAAGATTGAAGAGGTAAAAAAGCAAAACTGAATAGTGTTCAAAAATTTCTCAGCAGGCAGATTACTTTTGCAGAGGTAGAGATAATATAGTCTGGAGAAGATGAGATTGAAGAAGGGGATATGAACTACATCGATGGGAATGGTTTCCAGAGACAATGGAATCATGGTTTCAGCAGGAACTCCAGTGGTACTCGTCAAAGGAGTAACTTTAATCAAAGTTCCCAGAGAAGGCCCTTCAACAACGACAGTACATATGGATCTTCCTACTACCAAAATCCTCCTCCATAAACTCAGGGAAGCAAGATTGAAGCAATGGTTGATAGAGTCTTAGAGGTAAGCAGAAGATGATTGGGGATTTCAACGGATGATAGATTGTCTGTACCTCAACCTCAACACCAAGTTCGAAAACCTCTGCACCCATGTGAAGAATTGGAGAATCAAGTGATGCAAACAAGCGAGACCATTAGGAGACTTGAGAGCCTAATCAAGGAAAAGATGGAGACTGGGTAGAAAAACCACGTCAATGCATTGATTAATGATGATTTCTGGCAGGAAGAGAGACCCCAAGACAGCAATTTTCTTGTGGAAAATCCCATGTCACTCGGCAATTCCCGTCCGCATCGATCGACGCAAGACAACGAGAATCGATCGACGGTGAGGCCTACAGAATCGGTAGCCTCATGTGAATCAACTAACGTCAATCGATATCGTACTCATGCCATCAATCAAAATAGAGACGGAAGTATCGATCGGCATAGAGACGGAAGTATCGATCGATAGTACATGTCTTGCTTCGATCGACAGGGTAGAAACCCAGTTCGATTACCCAACCTCAACGCAAGTCTGATTTTTTGTCCAACAACAACAATTTCAGACCAGAATACATACACATCTGAATCTATGGATCTTGACAGATAAGAAGACGGACACTCAAAGAGGAGGCAAAAGATCCCAAAGCATCAACACATACAAGCCAATGAAAAAGAGATAAATAACTTTGGTACAAGAGTTCTTAAAATTCCTTTAGATATATCTTTTGATGAAGCTTATTAGACTCACAGATTGTGGACTTTTTTAGGGAAACAAGGGAAATAGATGATGATGATATAAAAATCATGTTCAATCACCTCAGATAGAAGATGAAGCAGAGAACATGTGTGAAAAAAAAAAGTGATCCTGGGAAGTTTGTAGTTCCATGCTTTATCAAAGGAAACAACTATCCTAACGCCCTCTGCGACACTGGATCTTCAATGAGCATTATGCCAAAGTCTATGGCATAGGATCTGAACCTAAGAGTGGAACCCTCCAACGATTCGTTCACATTAGTAGACTACTCAAGAGTGAACTCAGGAGAGATCATAAAGGATGTTCCAGTATAGATCAACAACACCCTAGTCCCAGTAGACTTTCATGTGAAGAACATCAGGATAGATTGGAACTCTTCACTACTACTTAGGAGAGCATTCATGGCTACTGTGGGAGCCATATGCGACATGCAATTAGTTATACATGTTTTATCTATCTCTAATTGATAAACATATTTTTTATGAACCTGTAAAAAATAAGAACAAGGCTACGCTGATCGAATTGTGTAATCATGCAGAGCTTGTGGCCACATGCTTCTGCGATTACGAGTGCAATGAGGAATCAATAGATGGAGCATCAATCGACACCCAACCCCTATCATGGATCGACAGTCCTGCAAATCAGCAATCGATCGACACCCACCCTTCAATATCGATCGACACCCATAACCCATAACCAATCGACACCCACCGTCAGATTACAATTACAACCCAGCCCACCTCGAATACGATGAAAATTGTAGAGAAGAAGAGATGATCGAGTACCGAGGGCTTGCTATGGAAGAGGATATAGTTTTTTATGTTTCCCATGAACCGGGGAAATCGACATCGATCGACGGCGACCATACGCCATTGATCGATACTGAGCAAGAAGCAGAAACCAAACTTGATTCAGCAGAAGAACACGACAGAGAAGCTGGTTATCTACAACCAGATGAGTTCGGTATTATGAGAGATCCATATGCTCACACAAGAGATATGGATGGCAGAATTCTAAACGTCACTAAGGAAGATGTATCAGATATACTTGCAATGGCCAATGGAGCTGGAAACCTTTTTGGGCACCAGTCTGATTATCGAGCATCGCTCGATGTTGACCTTACACCATCGATCCACACAAATTGGGCATGCCAAGGCTACGGTGAAGCCTATGAATAATATGATTCAGATTACAGAGAGGAAGAACTGATTGAGTTTCGCGACTTGGCACTGGAAGAAGCTGGTTGGGTAATGGACGTGAGAGTAGGCAATCAAGCATCAATAACCGGCCTATCTTGGCCATCAAACAACATCAAACGAAAACCAGACCATTTAATTGGAAAAGAAGAAACATAAGCTGGTTACTCAGACCCGATGAGTTTGGAATCTTCAGAGATGTAGAAGGACGTGCACGAGTTCTTTATTGGAGAATTATATCTCTACCTAAGAAAGATGTAGCAAGATTGCTACTTTTTCACAAGAATCTTCAGAGTCTCTCAGAAACTTGTGGATCAGATTCAATTCATACCAGAGTGACTGTCCACATCACGGGTTCAACAAAGTGCAGCCCCAAACCAGTGATTTTCGTGTGGAAAATTCCATATCACTTGGCACTTTTCATTCGCATCGACACTAACAAGAGTGAATCGATCGGTGGTGAAACCTACAGATCAGTGGCGTCGTGTGAATCAACTAACATCGGTCGATACTGTTATCGAGACATTGATCAACAGAGTGATAGAAGAATCAATCGACAGTACACACTCAACATCGATCGACGGGAGAGAAACCCGGTTCGGCTACCAAACCTTGATGCAAGTTTGATCGTACATCGGACATTGACAGTTTCAGAAGATAATACAGGCACATCTGAAGCTATGGATGCTGATAGAGAAGATGAGGGACACTAAAAGAGGAGGCAAAAGATCCCAAAACATCAACGTAGAGAAGCCAATGAAAAGGAGATAGATAGCTTTACTAAAAGAGTTTTTAAAATTCCTCTAGATATTTCTTTTGATGAAGCTTATTATACTCACAGATTGTGGATGTTTTTCAGGAAACAAGGGAGACAGACTATGATATAGAGGCAATGTTCAATCACCTCATAGAGAAGATGAAGCTGAGGACCTGTCTGAAGAAGAAAAGTGATCCTGGAAAATTTGTGGTTCCATGCTTCATTAAAAGAAACAAATATCCCAATGTCCTCTGTGACACTGGATCTTCAGTGGGCACTATGCCAAAATCTATGGCAGAGGAGCTGAACCTGCAAGTGGAACCCTCCAACGATTCTTTTACATTCGTAGACTGCTCAAGAGTTAACTCATGAAGGATGGTAAAAGATGTTCCAGTGAATATCAACAATACCTTAGTCCCAACAGACTTTCATGTGATGGACATCAAAATAGATTGGAACTCTTCTCTACTACTTGGGAGATCATTCATTGCTATTGTGGGAGCCACATGCGACATGAAGTTAAACATGTTGTATCTATCTGTAATTGATCAAAATAGTTTTTTATTAACCTTTCAAGAATAAGAACAAGGCTACTCTGATTGAATTGTGCAATGATGCAGAACTTGTAGCCACATGCTTCTGCGATTACGAGTTTGGTGAGGAATCAGAAGAAGGAGCATCGATCGATACCCCACCCAACACATCGATCGACGGCCTTACAGTTCAACAATCGATCGACACCCACCCTATAGAATCGATCAACACTAAAAGTTCAGAACAAGTCAACACCTACCATGGAGATTTTGATTACAACAAAGCCTATCTCGAATACGACGAAGACAACAAAGACAAAGAGATGATCGAACACCAAGAGATTCCTATGGAAAAGGCTGGTGTCTTTCATGTTTCCCATCAACTTTAGAAATCGACATCGATCGACGGTAACCATACACCATCGATCGATACTGGGAATGAAGCAGAAACCGAACAAGATTCAACTCCATAACGCAAAAGGGAATATGGTTATCTACAACCAGATGAGTTCGGTATTATGAGAGATCCAGATGGTCACGCAAGAGCTATGGATGGCAGAATTCTACATGTCACAAAGGAAGATGTGACATACATACTTGCAATAGCTAATGGACCTGGAAACCTTTTTGGCCACCAGTCTGATTTTTGAACATCGATCGATGGTCAACATACACCATCGATCGACACCAAACATGCGTGCAAGGGATAGAATGGACTTTACAAAGAATACGATGCAGATTACAGAGAGGAAGAAATGATTGAGTCTCGCAGCCTGGCACTGGAGGAAGATGGCTGGGTAATGAACGCGAGAGTGGGAAATCAAGCATTGATTGTTGGCCTATCTTGGCCATCGAACGACATCAAACGAAAACCAGAAAAATTATTTGGAGCAGAAGATAGAGAAGATGGTTATCTCAGAGGAGATGAGTTTGGAATTTTCAGAGATACGGACGGACGTGCACGAGATCTTTGCGGGAAAATTCTAAATCTACCTAAGGAGGATGTAGCAGACGCCCTAGTTATGGATAACGGATCAGCAAATGTATTTGGACAACAGCAACATACATCGATCGACGCACATTTACTGACATCAATCGACAGCTAGGAGCAGAAGCATGAGCCGTTCCAAAGTCAACCATCGACCGACAACAAGAAGAATTCATCAATCGATACAACCATTCCAAGAGTTCATGAGTTATGTACATCTAACCCCTTTAGTTCAGAAAACTCCAGGACATATCGGCTGGATAAATCCCCTACTGATAAACGGTCGCGTAGAGTATGACACGAGAGCTTATGATGCTGATGGCAGAAGAATTTTCCATTGGGAAAAGAAAGATGAGTATGGCATCTAAAGAGATAAGAGTGGTAATGCATGAGCTCTAGACGGAAGAATTTTGAATGTGCAAGAAGAAGATATTTGGGCAGTTCTAGAGAGTGCTACTATGTTTGAGTACAGCTACATATGTTTACCCGAACATGCAGTAAAGATCGGTATGTCTGGGCAGAAACCAAAAACATACAGCAGAGCAGAGACTGACGATATTGTGAATGAGATCTACAAAGCTCAAGAGATATCGATCGACGGCAGCATCATGCCCTTGATCGATACTAATTCCGACAAACAGAAGTACGCAACAGAAAAAAAAATTAGAAGACAAGTTCAATGAGATTGATTTTTCAGAGCCCCGATGAAAGAAAATATCTCTCAGAAATTGGAGGATATATCAAAGACTACAGCTGCCAGACTTGAACGCTACAACGCAGTATTGAGAATCTACAAAGGCGAATGCATTCAATGGAGGTTACGAAAGAGATCATAAAGAATGAGAAAGCCAGAGGAGATGCAGCAATGCGAAACTTCGTTGGTACATGGTTTCAGAAGCGCAAAGAAGAGGTAGACTTATAGAAAGTTCAATACGTCGACCTTAAGACTATAACCAAGCGCACAGTGGGAGCCAACCCACTGTTTAGTAAGTTTTTATTTAGTTTTTACTTATATTACTATTTATTTCGAGTTTTTCTTCGTTTTTACAGACTGTTTAAATCACCATCGATCAACACCATAGAGGCACCATCGGTCGACAATGAATCGTGCCCATCGATCGACCAAACCCGCCTACCATCGATCGACACTCTCTAACCAATCCGGGGTGGGTTACACTGGGGACGGTGTAATTTTACGTCTGGGGGAGGTTCGCTAATGCTATTTTATTGTTTTGAGTTTTATTTACTATATATATAAGTTTTACAAAATGTTGTGTTGAGTCAAGAATAGGACTATGATCAAAATTTATTATTGACTAACCAAACTTTAGCACCATTCTTAGAAGGTTGTTTGCAAGGATTACTAGAGATACCAAAGTGGATCATCCTGACACTATATCACACTTGCTTAGAAAGTTTGAAGGAACCGAAGCTGATTTCCAACACTAATCCTGACATTATTTCCTTGCTTTGGGATTTGGTATACACTGGATCGGATTTCTTCTGCAAGTCTGGAAGGTAAAAGTCGGTGTGCTTCTGAACAGGATCTGGTGGCAAAAACCATTAGGGCTTGATTCATGGACGGCTATCTAAATATCTCAGTCAATTGAAAAAATAAAATGATACCCCCAAAAGAATGGACACATTTACTGAGAAGAATTGAGAAGAGAAAGAGGAAATGAATAAGAGAAGATTACATGTGTGTTCAGACACTTGTAGAGGTAAGAGTCCATATATCCTTTGATCGATAGTCCCAAAGTAAAACCTGCACTTTTATTTTATGCAAAGAAATGAAATTAGTATAGGGGCGAGTCAGACTAGTATTTGCTAAGTTGTTGGTAGAATGGATTTGATTGCTATTCTAGGATAGGGTATATAAAGTTTCTTTGTGATTGACTTGATAGGATGTGGCTGCAACACAATAAGGTGATAGTTATACTTAGAAATTATGTGAGTCTTTGCTTTTCAAAACCTCTTTCCTAGGCTTATTTGCTTGAGGACAAGCAAAAGGTTAAGTCTGGGGGAGTTGATATAGCCTTTTTATTACCAATTTCAGGCCATGTTATAGGCTCTATTTAGAGTCTATTATGTGTGTCTAGGCTATGTTTAAAGGTCTTTATAGATCCAGGTACGTTTTGGAGATATATGGAGATACTTGGAGCTTTAGAAGCATTTAGAGGAGAATAACCATAGCTGATCATTGGGACAGTCAAAGTACAAGAATGTCGTTGATCGACGACACAACCTTGACGTCGACTGACGTTACATGACCAAGATTGATCGATGCTGAATACTTGACATTAATCAATGACGAAATCGCAGAAACGATTTAAATCCCAAGTTAGAGACAAGAGACAAGATTACAAGATTACCCCTGGATGAGTTTTGACCTAGATTAGGGTTTTTATTTATACTTTATGTATTGCAACAAAAAAATGTGTGGTGGCTAGGCAGTGTGGCAGTGAAAGATTGTGTGCACCAGCATTTCATTATAGTTTTAGGATTTGTTTAGGGAGATGATTCATAGCTCCTAAGGGAGATTTTTATTGGAACCCCAATATTTTATCTATGCATTATATTCAGATTATTATTCTTACTTTGATCATGTCTGAGTAGTTACCAACTAGATTTAGGGTTGAATGATAGCAATCATGGATTAGCCCAAAAGTAAGATTGCTAGGTTAAGTTAATATCCATCAATTGAGTTGTGCTTAGTGGTTGCATTCTAGAGTAGCTAACTAGGATCTCGAAAATAGGCCATTGACGACTACGAGAGTAGGTTCTGTGCCAGAATAGACTCCATTTAACTAGGTTGTTAGGTGCATGCGAGAGCTGGTCTAATTAGCTTGGTGAACAAATCAAATCTCGTTCACACTTTCTTCTGATTTCACCGTCGATCGACTTCAATCCTTAGCCTTCGAATGATGGTCTTTCCTTTTCTCGCATACGAGAATTTGAGTTTAAAGGGTCAGAATAGTTAATATTTAATTTCTAGAATATTTACATATTTTTGCATCTTATTCCCTAAAATCATTAAGCTTGAAACCCTAGATCTAGCATATTTATATTTACATCTAGTTAGATTATTAATATATTTCCATATTTACATTATTAGCATATTTCCATATTGCATTGACACCTTTTAATAAGGAATATTTCCTTAAACTGATTATTTGTTACTAATATATATATAATCGCCTAGCTTAGTCTTTAGAAATAAGAAATCTATTGTGTGTCATTGTTCTCTGTGGATTCGATCCCTAAGTACTACACATGATCTATCATTGCAAGAGTATTGTTTTGTGTGTTAGGATTAAGGGTTAATTTGATAGTTAATTTTTTTTATGATATTTATACCCTACTAGAACAATAAACACACCCCATTTCAATTGTCTGGTACTTCGATTCTCTCAGTGATCAGCTACGGATATTTCTCTTCTAAATATTCCAAAAGCTCCAAGTATCTCCATATATCTCCAAAACATACCTAAACCTGTAAATACCTCAAAAAATAGCCTAGACACATATAATATACCCTAAATAGAGCTTATAATATGACTTAAAACTGGTAATAAATAGGCTATATCAGTTATATATTTTGTTGTGGCTGAGTTAGTTTACTTTTGTGGCTGAATTATGTATTATGTTTTGATTGAGTTATTTTTCAATTGCAGCTGAGTTATATATGTCTTTTATAATCACATGGATGTTTCTGAAGATCAAGCACATAATTGCCCTCAAAGACTTTTTGATGAAGGGGCTTCTAATCTAGAAAATAAAAACATTAATCACAATTTCCATATTGGAGACTTCCCTAGCCTTAGAGAATCAAAAGG
Source organism: Moricandia moricandioides (assembly GCA_905132885.1). Lineage (NCBI taxonomy): Eukaryota > Viridiplantae > Streptophyta > Magnoliopsida > Brassicales > Brassicaceae > Moricandia > Moricandia moricandioides. The sequence goes on from CAJHQQ010000507.1 coordinate 48,648, forward strand.
ACGTGACGTGTGGGAACACCTGAAAGAGTTTCTTGTTGTTGGAATAATTACTAAACTAGCTAATAGCAAATGCGTGTGGTATGGTAGGACGGTACACTATCTACTATGTAGAGAGATTTGAGTAGACAAGAAGGAGATTTGGAGTCTCAAGCTATCAGGTTTGCCTTACACGAATTGGGTGAGATCACTCGGTTAAACACAGATCCACTGGCAACATGAAGTTTTGAACTCGAAGGAGGACATTATATGTTAAAGCAGTTCAACTGATTATTCATGAACCTTTTCATTTTGTATTTGACATGTTGTATGATTATTTTATATTTGACTTATGCTACATTTATATTAATCATTTCTGTTGTTTAGATAACTTAGTTGTATCGTACTTATATAACTCATTCATACCTCATGCATACCATGTAGAGGGAATTGAGATACAAGTTGTAGAGAAGAGTGAGGAAAAGGTTGTGCAGCCATCTAAACACAAGGCTGAGAAACCGGTTAATAGGAAAGCTGTCAAGAAGTTGAATGAGGTTAAGCTGGAAGAAACTCCTGAGGACGAGAAATCACCTTATGATAAGCTCCCATTTCCACAAAGGTTCCTCACTAAAGCTCAAAAGAAAGTGATATCTAAGTTGAGAAAAGACATGAGTGATGTAAGAGTCAAGCTTCCAGAGATCACGAATATGCATGATGCTCATATCCAAATGATACTCATCAAGGACATTCTAGCTCACAAAGAAGAATTAGGAGAGCTTCTAGACATTTCTACTGGGAGGCTTGACACACAAGTCCCACCAAAGTCTATTTCTATTATTAAAGACCAAGGTAAGTTCACATTACCTTGCTCTCTTGGTGAATTCACACTTGATGATGCTCTTGTTGATTCTGGTGCAAGTGTAAATGTGATCTCATTGGAGATTATTAACAAACTAGGGATTAAGAACATGGAGACTAACACTTCTTCACTCATGTTTGGGGATTCTTTCTTTACAATACCTATTGGTCTAATCAAGGACTTTCCTTTGAATATTGGAATATGCACCATTCCAATAAACCTCACTACCTTGGTATGATGACCAAGAGGAGAGTACCATTGATCTTAAGCACACCATTCCTTGCTATTGTGGTGCTCGCATTGATTTCCCTTACAAGAGTGTGACTCGCCTCAATGTCATCAAAGCTATATCCTACCCAATCAAGTCTCCAGTGATGAATGTCGAGTATTGTGGAACTATCACTTGTGAAGAAACTCCCATTGAAAAGATGAAGGATGAAGTGGTTGTTAGTGGGTAAGAAAGTCTTGATGGGGAGACTTCTCAAGCAATGTATGATGAGCAGTTGGAAAATGCTTAATAGGAGGATGTGAGTAGAGCCATTATGGCTACTCATGGAAAGAAGAATAAGATGAAAGAACCTCACCATCCACCTCTTGATAAAATGCCACACACTCTCATTGTTTCCCCAATGAAGCTCAAGGATGGAGCTATTGAGTACAAGATCAAGTGCAAGGGAATGTCCAAAACATTCTCAAGTGCAAGGGACATCATAAATACTCAGCTTTAAGATGATCCAAGCAAGCTCCAAGAGATCCTTTTGCAAGTCCTCACCATCACTCTTGAAGGGTGGAAGGACCCTCTTTCTCATTAGCCAAGTGAAAAGGTAGTCAAGCTTGAGACTTAAAACAAGCTTACTTCGGACGAAGTCCCATGTTATCATTGTATATACTCTTACTCTTTCTTTATTTTTAGGTTGTTTAATAAATTTGTTTGATGTTATCAGGTTGAGTCTAGCACTAGAGGAGAGAAGAAAGGTGGCGAAGCAACCGAGCCTTATGGAATACATCCCTCATCAGCCTCCTCTTGTCGCAATGAATAGTGACAGCTCCTTGCACCGACTCTAGACATCCGTTACCCTTACTCCAATCTCCACTTGAGGTACTAATCCAATCTTTTCATTTGGACTCACCAATACTCCTATTACCTTCATGCGCCTCATGAAACACATTATTAGACCCTACATCAGTAAGTTTGTTGTGGTTTAATTTGATGATATTTTAATTTACAGTACTAGCTTATTTGATCATCTGACACATCTTGAGAAAGTACTAGAAACACTTCAACAAGAAGGGCTTTATGCAAACCTCAAGTAGTGCACATTCTGCACTGATAAACTTGTCTTCCTAGGCTTTGCTGTGAGTTCAGAGGGATTACAGATAAATGACGCGAAGGTGAAGGAAATTCCTAACCTTTAAGGACCGCCCGACCCAAGCCCCGGTTCTAGTTCTGCCTGACTTCAACAACCCTTTTGAAATAGAGTGTGATTCATCTGGGATTAGGATTGGATCCGTGTCGATTCAAGGAAGGAAACCGGTTGCTTATTTCAGTGAGAAGCTGGGTGGAGCAACACTTAACTATCCAACCTATGACAAGGATCTTTACGCACTAGTGAGAGCCTTGGAGACATGACAACACTACCTGCTGTCTAAAGAGTTTGTGGTCCATACTGACCATGAAAATCTAATGCATCTAAGAGGTCAGACCAACCTCAAGAAGAGACATGCTCGCTGATGGAGTTTATAGAGACCTTTCCCTACATCATCAAATACAAGAATGGTAAAAAGAACATTGTAGCTAATGCTCTATGAAGAAGATATGCTTTGATTGCCAGAATGGAAGCAAAGGTGATGGGATTTGAATTCATCAAGGATTTATATGTGGGAGACCCGGATTTTGCTGAGTTATATTCTGGTTGTACAAGAGGATCACACGGAAAGTTCTACTTACATGAGGGGTTTCGGTTTAAGAGGAGATTGTGCATCCCACAGTGTTCATTGAGAGATTTAATCACTCGAGAGGCTCATGGAGGAGGACTCATGGGACACTTTGGAGTAGATAAATCCTTGGCTGTGGTGAGGGAACATTTCTATTGGCTGTATCTCAAGAAGTTCGTAGAGTCTCATTGTGCAAGGTGTGTAACTTGCAAGAAATCTAAGTCCAGGGTGCACCCTCATGGTCTACACATGCCCCTGCCTATTTGTTCTGCTCCTTGGGTGTACCTTTCCATGGATTTCGTGTTAGGACTACCAAATTTTCAACACAAGGATTCAATCCTGTGGTGGTGGACAGATTTTCCAATATTCGCAGATAAGTGAATGATTTACCTAGGACCATCGTATTCAATGACGTTTTCCGCTTACATGGAGTACCTAGGACCATCGTATCTGATCGAGACATTAAGTTCCTTAGCTACTTTTGGAAGACCTTGTGGAAGAAGTTGGGAACTATGCTCTTCTTCTCCACTACTTGCCATCCCCAAAGGGATGGATAGACTGAAGTAGTCAACAGAACATTGTCCACGCTGCTTGGTGACAGGAGGGTTTTTATGTATTTCAATGCAAATTCTATGAATTAACCCTACAAACTGCTCTTGCCAAGAGAGGACAAATTTTAGTATTTAGGGATCGAATCCACTAGGAGTGTGGGCACACAATAAACTATAGAATTTTCAGTTAAGCACAAACAGTTTATTAGGGAGTGAATAAAGTAGCAAGTTGATTGATTGGTTGTTGAAAACAATAATGCAAAATACCTAGACTTAGGTTTCATGCCTGTGGATAATAAATGATAGAAGCTAAGGGTGTTAACAATATAACTAGATATCTAATGTAAAAGATGACCAGCTCTTGCAGTGAGTTTAATCTATTGACGAAGTTTGATGTCTCAGCTCTCGCTTGTTGACACGACATGACCGTCGATCGATGGCAATTATCATGCGTCGATTGATGGTCTCTTGAGTCAAGCTTTATGACTTAATTCGATAAGGTCACTAAATTAACTAAATCAACTCACATTTGTTTCTAGCAACCCAGCTCAACCGGATTAATTCTGGTAGTAAATCATGCTTTCGCTTGCGTGTTAACTATCCTACGATCAGGGTTCTAGTTAGCTACTATAGAACACAAGCAATAAACACAATTATATTGATATATCTAATAAGCACCCTAGCAATTCTATTGTTTGGCTAATCAATCTATACCTTTAATAAACCCTAAACCTAACAAAAGATCTACTCATACATGATCTTTGTCACAGAAATCATAGATGACTAGAATAAATATATTATACAACCAATGGAGTTCCAGGAGTAATCTGAAGAAGTTCCTCCTTTCTCTCCTAACCCTAAGACAATGAATCAAAGAAAGCTTTCTACCAAAACAATGACATATAAACACATATATAGGGTTTTAAATCGTGCAGTGCATTCTGATAATTTTGGTGGCTTATGGGATTTAGTCGGTCTTGAAACAAGTTGGTCATGTCTTCTGGGATCACCATATCGACACTCATTCATCTCTCGACAGCTTCCTCTCGCGAGGCAAACAGAACACTTTCCAGTAAAACGGGCATAACTTTTGTTGTATGATCTTGATTGACCTCAAACCGGTGGAATTGGAAAACTAATCAAACCTATATCTTCTGCCAAAATATCAGATCAATCGAACCGTGGTAAGGTCTCCATCCATATCTAAAAATTTGACGCATCTGCGCAGTTCTGCGTCTCTAAAAGCTCTAGAATTACCAAAGTTCTCCAGAACGTACCTGAACCTGAAAATACCCAAAAACATACTCCAAAAATATATAATATACTCTAAATAGGGATGATATCATGGCACAATAGTGGTAAAATCAGGCCTATCAATTCCCCCAGACTTAACCTTTTGCTTGTCCTCAAGCAAACAAGGCAACCTGTCAAAGAGGTTCGAAAAGCGAGGACTCACATAATGTCTAAGTATAACTGCCACACTACTTTGTTGCAACGACATCCTATCAAGTCAATCACAAACAAACTTTATTAACCCTATCCTAGTATAGAAACAAAATCCGTTGTTGGTAAACCAAATCCATTGTACCAACAACTTAGCAAATACTAGTCTGACTCACCCCTCTACTGAATTCATCTCTTTGCATAGAATAAAAGTGCAGGCTTTACCCTCGGAGTATCGATCAAAGGACACATGGACTCTTACCCCTGCAATTCTGGACAACCATGCACAAAGTCTTCTATGAGCCCTTTCTTCCCTATTTTCTCTCTTCTTTGAATCATTTTAGATCTCAAATCAAATGATCAATGTTGTTTAACACAAACATTATTCCACCTTCTTTTCGATTTTTTTTTCTCTTTTTGTTTTTGGGCAAAGTTGTACGCGGAGAGTGCGGTCATCAGTAATGTACATTAGACCGGATAGAGTGTCACCTTACGCGATCGATCGATACTGAGTTCGACAAATAGTAGTTCACAGCAAAACACTACTTATAAGAAAGATTCAATGATATTGCTTTTTCTCAGTGCCTTATGAAGGAAGATGTTTCTCAGAAACTAGAGGAAATGTCAGACACTGCAGCTGCTAGACTTAGAATGCTCCAGTGCAGTGTTGAAAATCTACAAAGAAGAATGCATTCACTAGAGGCTATAGCATCGACCGACACTTGATCACTGCCGATCGAACGGAGTAACTATCGCATTGATCGATAGGCACTTAACTGTGTCGATCGAGGGGCACCATCACCGAGCATGTGTATCAGTTTTTCCTTGGTACAATTGGTCCGTATGATATTCTGTTTTATTTTAAGTTTTATAAGAAATAGGAACTTACAGGTTTAGCATCGATCGACACCCATATTCGACCATCGATCGACACCCATATTCGACCATCGATCGACGCTCTCTTACAGAGAGAGGTATCGAGTTATATACTTACGCTAATTACTTATGATTTAATTTTTCTAACCAATCCGGGGCGGACTACACTAGGGACAGTATAATTTAAGTTTGGGGGAGGTTTGCTAATACTATTTAATTTTTTTCTAAGTTTTATTTATATATAAGTTTTTCAAAAAGTTTTATTGAGTCAAGAAGAGGACTATGATCAAGATTTATTATTGACTAATGATGCTATAAGCACCATTCTTAGAAGGTTATTTGCAGAGATTACTAGAGATACCAAAGTGGATCATCATGCCACTATATCACACTTGCTTAGAAAGTTTGGAGGAACCAAAGCTGATTTCCAACACTAATCCTGACATTATTTGTTTGCCTTGGGATTTGGTATACATTGGATTGGATTCCTTCTGCAAGCATTGAAGGTAAAAGTTTGTGTGCTTCTGATTCCTCTCTCTCTCCCCGTCAGATAAAAAAAAGGAGTCGAACATGATTTGGTGGCTACAACCATTAAAGCTTGATTCATATGATCCTAGCAAGCGATAAAGGTTAAAAAGAAGTGAACAGGATCTTGTGGCAAAAACGATTTGGGCTTGATTCATGGAAGCCTATCCAAATATCTCAGTCAATTGAAAAATAAAATGATACCCTCAAAACAAGGCAGACATTAACTGAGAAGAGGTGAGAAGAGAGAGAGGAAAGGAATCGGAGAAGGCTACCTGTGTGTTCAGATAGGTAAGAGTCCATGATTCCCTTGATCGATACTCCCAAGGTAAAGCCTGCACTTTTATTTATGCAAAGAAATGAAATCGGTAGAGGGGCGAGTCAGACTAGTATTTGCTAAGTTGTTGGTAGAATGGATTTGGTTGCTATACTAGGATAGGGTATATAAAGTTTCTCTGTGATTGGCTTGATAGGATGTGGTTGCAATAAAACAAGGTGACAGTTATACTTAGACAATATGTCAGTGTTCGCTTTTTGAAACATCTTTCACATGCTTGTTTGCTTGAGGACAAGCAAAAGGTTATATCTGGGAGAGTTGATATAGCCTATTTATTACCAGTTTTAGACCATGTTATAGACTTTATTTAGGGTTTGTTATGTGTGTTGAGGCTATGTTTTGAGGTCTTTATAGGTCCATTTAAATTTTGGAGATATATGGAGATACTTGGAGCTTTTGGAGCCATTGGAGAGGAAAATTACGTAGCTGATCATTGAAGAGAGTTGAAGTACGAGATTACCATCTATCGACGATACAATGTAGGCTTCGACCTATGTTACATGACGAAGATCGATCGATTTTGCACATCTGCCATCGATCGATGTCCAGTTCGCAGACAACCGACTTTCAAGCCCAAGTTAGAGACATGAAACAAGATTACAAGATTACCTTTGGACGAGTTTTGACCTAGAATTTAGGGTTTTATATTTATACTTTATGTATTGCACCAGAAAAAGGTGTGCCTGGAGGGGGCACGAGTTTGTGTGTGTGTGCTAAGTGTTTTAAATGTGCTTTGAAACCCCAATATTCTATCTATGCATTTTACTCAGATTACTATTCTTACTTCAATTATGTCTGAGTAGTTATTAACTAGGTTTAGGGTTTATCAATGGTACTGATTATTAGCCAAATAATAGAATTGTTAAGGTCATTATTAGATCTATTAATAGAATTTAGTTTATTTCTTGTGCTCTAGAGTAGCTAACTAAAACCCTGATAATAGGATTGTTAGGCGCAAGCGAGAGCATAGTCTACTACCGGAAACTATTTTGTTGAGCTAGGTTGCTAGAAACAAACGATAGTTGATTTAGTCAATCTAGTGAACTTATCAAATTAGGTCATAACTCTTGACTCAAGAAACCATCGATCGACGCAATATCATTGCCATCGATTGATGCTCATTCCATGTCAAGAAGCGAGAGTTGAGACATTGGACTTAGTCAATAGTTTAGGTGCGCATGCGGGAGCTGGTGTCTTTTCAATTAGATTTCGAGTTCCATGATTAAATAACTTTAACTTATATCTACTATAATCCAGTTATCTAAAACCTTAGATCTAGAATATTTACATTTCCATCTTAGAAATAAGGAATATGCGATATGAAGTTAAACAGGTTGTATCTATCTATAATTGATCAAAATATTTTTCATGAACCTGTTAAGAATAAGAACAAAGTTACTCTGGTTGAATTATGTAATGAGGCAGAGCTTGTGGCCAGATGCTTCTGCGATTATGAGTTGACATGGGTGTGTTACTATGTTTTAATATGGTAATAATATCCTAAACAAACAATGGTCAAATTAACCCTTAATCCTAACACATAAAACAATAATACTCTTGTCAAGAGAGATCAGATGTATTAATTAGGGATCAAATCCACAGAAAACAATGACACACAATAGATTTCTAATTTCTAAAGGCTAATCTAGGTAACTATATATATATTGGTCGCAAGTAATCAAGTCAATCAAATATTCCTTATTAGAAGGTATAGATGCAATATAGAAATATGCTAACAATGTATATGTGAAAATAGGCTAGTAATGTAAATATGGAAATATGCTAGTAATGTAAATATGGAAATATGATAGTAAATTGACAAGATCGAAATGTAAATATTAAAGTTATTCAATCATAGTAGCTATCGTATGATCTATTTCTTCCCCAATCTCAGACTGTATAACACTGACGATAGTGTTGCTTAAGTCTGGGGGAGGTATTATTGATATTGTGTTTTATTTTAAGTTTTACAAGAAATAGGAACTTACAGGTTTAGCATCGATCGAAACCCATATTCAACCATCGATCGACACCCATATTCGACCATCGATCGACGCTCTCTTACAGAGAGAGGTATCGAGTTATATACTTACGCTAATTACTTATGATTTAATTTTTCTAACCAATCCGGGGTACACTAGGGACAGTATAATTTAAGTTTGGGGGAGGTTCGCTAATACTATTTAATTTTTTTTTTGAGTTTTATTTATATATAAGTTTTTCAAAAAGTTTTATTGAGTCAAGAAGAGGACTATGATCAAGATTTATTATTGAATAACCATGCTATAAGCACCATTCTTAAAAGGTTATTTGCAGAGATTACTAGAGATACCAAACTGGATCATCCTGCCACAATATCACACTTGCTTAGAAAATTTGGAGGAACCAAAGCTGATTTCCAACACCAATCATGACATTATTTGCTTGCTTTGAGATTTGGTATACATTGGATTGGATTCCTTCTGCTATCCTGGAAGGTAAAAGTTTGTGTGCTTCTGATTCCCCTCTCTCTCCCCTTCAGATAAAAAAAAGGAGTCGAACATGATTTGGTGTCTACAACCATTAAAACTTGATTCATATGATCCTAAAAAGGGATAAAGTTTAAAAAGAAGTGAACAGGATCTTGTGGCAAAAACCATTTGGGCTTGATTCATGGAAGCCTATCCAAATATCTCAGTCAATTGAAAAATAAAATGATACCCTCAAAACAAGGCAGACATTGATTGAGAAGAGGTGAGAAGAGAGAGAGAGAAAAGGAATCGGAGAAGGCTACCTGTGTGTTCAGATAGGTAAGAGTCCATGGGTCCCTTGATCGATACTCCCAAGGTAAAGCCTGCACTTTTATTTATGCAAAGAAATGAAATCGGTAGAGGGGCGAGTCAAACTAGTATTTGCTAAGTTGTTGGTAGAATATATTTGGTTGCTATACTAGGATACGGTATATAAAGTTTTCTGTGATTGGCTTGATAGGATGTGGTTGCAATAAAACAAGGTGACAGTTATACTTAGACAATATGTCAGTGTTCGCTTTTTGAAACATCTTTCACATGCTTGTTTGCTTGAGGACAAGCAAAAGGTTATGTCTGGGAGAGTTGATATAGCCTATTTATTACCAGTTTTAGACCATGTTATAGAATCTATTTAGGGTCTGTTATGAGTGTCTAGGTTATGTTTTGAGGTACGTATAGGTCCAGGTACCTTTTGGATATATATGGAGATACTTGGAGCTTTTGGAGCCATTGGAGAGGAAAAATTCGTAGCTGATCATTGAAGAGAGTTGAAGTACGAGATTACCATCTATCGACGATACTACGTAGGCTTCGACCGATGTTACATGACGAAGATCGATAGGTTTTGCACATCTGCCATCGATCGATGTTCAGTTCACAGACAACCGACTTTCAAGCCCAAGTTAGAGACATAACACAAGATTACAAGATTACCTTTGGACGAGTTTTGACCTAGACTTTAGGGTTTTATATTTATACTTTATGTATTGCACCAGAAAAAGGTGTGCCTGGAGGGGGCAAGAGCTTGTGTGTGTGTGCTAAGTGTGCTTTGAAACCCCAATATTCTATCTATGCATTTTATTCAGATTACTATTCTTACTTCAGTTATGTCTGAGTAGTTATTAACTAGGTTTAGGGTTTATCAATGGTATTGATTATTAGCCAAATAATAGAATTGTTAAGGTCATTATTAGATCTATTAATAAAATTTAGTTTATTTCTTGTGTTCTAGAGTAGCTAACAAAAACCCTGATAATAGGATTGGTAGGCACAAGCGAGAGCATACTCTACTACCAGAAACTATTTTGTTGAGCTAGGTTGCTAGAAACAAACGATAGTTGATTTGGTCAATCTAGTGAACTCATCAAATTAGGTCATAACTCTTGACTTAAGAAACCATCGATCGACGCAAGATCATTGCCATCGATTGACGCTCATTCCATGTCAAGAAGCGAGAGCTGAGACATTGGACTTAGTCAATATATTAGGCGCGCGTGCGGGAGCTGGTGTCTTTTCAATTAGATTTCGAGTTCCATGATTAAATAAATTTAACTTCTATCTACTATAATCCAGTTATCTAAAACCCTAGATATAGAATATTTACATTTCCATCTTGTCAAATTACTATCATATTTCCATATTTATATTACTAGCATACTTCCATATTTACATTACTAGCATATTTACATATTTACATTACTAGCATATTTCCATATTTACATTACTAGCCTATTTTCACATATACATTGTTAGCATATTTCTATATTGCATCTATACCTTCTAATAAGGAATATTTCATTGACTTGATTACTTGCGACCAATACATATAGTTACCTTGATAAGCCTTTAGAAATTAGAAATCTATTGTTTGTCATTGTTCTCTGTAGATTTGATCTCTAATTACTACATCTTATCTCTCTTGACAAGAGTATTATTGTTTTATGTGTTAGGATTAAGGGTTAATTTGACCGTTGTTTGTTTAGGATATTATTACCATATTAAAACATAGTAACACACCCACGTCAACTCATAATCGCAGAAGCATGAGGCCACAAGCTCTGCCTCATTACATAATTCAATCAGAGTAGCTTTGTTCTTATTCTTAACAGGTTCCTGAAAAATATTTTGATCAATTATAGATAGATACAACCTGTTTAACTTCATATCGCAGATAGCTCTTACAATGGCCTTGAATGCTCTCCCAAGTAGTAGTGAAAAGTTCCAATATATCATGACGTCCATCACATAGAAGTCTATTGGGACTAGAGTGTTGTTAATCTGCACTGGAACATCTTTTACCATCCCTCCTGAGTTCACTTTTTAACAATCTACAAATGTGAAAGAATCGTTGGAGGGTTCCACTTTCAGATTCAGATTCTCTGCCATAGTCCTTGGCATAATGCTCAATGATGATCCAATATCACAGAGGGCATTGGTATATTTGTTGCCCTTGATGAAACATGGGACTACGAGCTTTCCAGGATCATTTTTCTTCCTCAGAAAAGTCCTCTGCTTCATCTTTGATTGAACATGATCTCTATATTAACATCTGTCTCCCTTGTTTCCCAGAAAAACACCCACAATCTGTGAGTATTATAAGCTTCATCAAAAGAAATATCTAGAGGAACTTTGAAAACTCTTTTAGCAAAGCTATCCATCTCTTTTTCATTGGCTTCTCTGCGTTGATCTTTGGGGATCTTTTGCTTCCTCTTGGAGTGTCCCTCATTTTCTCTGTCAAGATCCATAGCTTCATATGTGTCTGAATTCTGTTTCGAAACCATCACAGTTGGACACACAATCAAACCCGCATTGATGTTCGGCAGTCCAACTGGTTTTCTCATCTGTCTATCAATGCTCAGATCGCATTGTTGATCGATACAGCTAACTCTCTGTCCGTCGGTTCTCTCTTCTCTACATCGATCGACGTATGTCGATTGAAACAAAGAAACTGATACTGCGTGAATCTTTGTCAATCAATGGTTATTGCTTGGTGCCGATCGACACCAATGGGAACTGCCAAATGACATAGAACTTTCCACTCAAAAATCTCCATCTTGGAACTTCTCTCCCGTAAGTTCCTACAAAAAATCATCATCAATCAATGCATTGATGTGGTGCTTCTTTCCAGCCTCCATTTTCTCTTTAATCAGGCTCTCATGCATCCTAATTAATGGTTTCACTTGTTTGCATCACATGATTTTTCAACTTCTTCACATGGGTGCTGCGGTTTTCAAACTTGGTATTGAGGTTGAATTACAGACTATCTACCTTTCCATTGAAATCCACAATCATCTTCTGCTGTCCCTCTAAAACTTTGTAAACCATTGCTTCGATCTTGCTTTCTTGAACCTCGGGAGAAGGATTCTGGTAGTAAGAAGATCCATAAGTCATGTTGTTGTTGAATGGCTTTCGTTGTGAACCCTGATTAAAGTTACTCTGTTGACCACTGCCATAGGAGTTACTATTGAAACCTCGATTCCCTTGTCTTTTAAAACCATTCCCATCAATTTAGTTCACATCCTCTTGTCAATCTCATCATTTCCAGACTCAATTGCTTTTACTTCTGTAAAAGTAACCTGCTTCTTGAGAAATTTCTAAACATTATCCAGTTTTGCCTTGACCTCTTCAATATGCTCCTAGCTCAGAGCTAGATTTGAGTTCTTCCTCTCAAAATTAGTGTTCTTAGGATTGCTGCTGGATGTCAGATTCTTAATCATTCTTGTAGCTTCTCCAAGACTCCTAGTGCTGAAATTCCCTTCACTAGCTGATACAGTAATCCAATACCTCTGAAGAAAGTGCTAAGAATCTGCACTTCGTTGAACCCGTGATGTGGACAATCTCTCTGGTATGACTTAAATCTGATCCAGGAGTTTCTGAAAGATTCTGAAGGTTCTTGTAAAAAGGTGCAAATCTTGCTCCTTAGATCTTCTGCTCTCCCGTCATCAAAGGAATTACGCAAGAAAGCGTTCTTGATGTCAGTCCAGGATGTCAAAGATCTTGGTGGTAAATGGTTAAGCCAATATGAAGCTTCTTCACCAAGTGAGTACTCTAAGAGCTTACAAAAGAGATAGTCGTTAGGGACTCCATTTCCTAAATAGCAGTCACTAGATCCTGAAATCGCTCCAGATGATCCATTGGGTGGTCATGTCGCAACCCATGGTAAGGTGTCTGCGCTACAAGTCCGAAGAAAGCGGGTTTGATCTCAAAATCGTTTCTTTAAAAAGCTTGAGGGCAAATAGAAAATCTGTTGGCGTAGAACTGGTCTGGACGGTTGCAGTCAGCCAGTGTTCTCTAATTAGCTTGGGTGTTAGCTTCCGGTTGAGCTCTTGCAGCGTCTGCTTCTGCATCAGGGATTGCAGTCCCCTGATTGTCTATCTTTTGACCTGCTGCATTACGGAAATGACCGTTGAGGCCACGTAGGTCTCCATTCTCATCCTGAACCAATACTAAAGTCACAACCATCTGAACTCGTCTGCTATTTTTGATCGATACGTGTAAGTTGCTGTCGATCGACGTTATGTAATCAATGTCGGTCGATCCTCGAGTTCTGATGTCAGTCGATGCGGTCCGTAAAGAAGTGTCAGTCGCTGCTCGGTATGTGCTGTCGATCGATGCTTGTCGTCTTTCTTTGCTGATCGTACGTTCGAGTTTTTCTGGGTCTGAGAATAGTAGTTCTTGTCCTTTATTGCTCCTGGTACTTCTTTGCATGCACCTGGAAATTAAAGGAAAAGAAAATTTAGTAACTTGAAAGTAAAAACAAACCTAGACTAAATCCTAGAAATTAAATCTAATGGTGATCAATGCTCCCCGGCAACGGCGCCAAATTTGACTTGGGTGTGTTTATTGTTCTAGCAGGGTATAAATATCCTAAACAGTTAACTATCAAATTAACTGTAATCTTAGCACACAAATAATACTCTTGCCAAGAGAGATCAGGTGTAGTACTTAGGGATCGAATCCACAGAGAGCAATGGCACACAATATATTCCTTATTTCTAAAGAATAAACTAGGTAGATATATATATTAGTAATAAACAGCAGTTAATGAAATATGCCTTATCAAAAGGTATAGATGCAATATGGAAACATGATAATAATGCTTTACTGTAAATGTGGAAATATGTTATTAAACTAACTAGATGCAAATGTAAATTAACTAGATTAGGGTTTCAAGCTTAATGGTTTATAGGGAATAGGAAGCATGAAAATGTAAATATTCTTGAACTCAAATATTAACTATTATGACCCTTTTAACTCCAACTCTCGTATGCAAGCAAAAGGAAAGACCATCGATCGACAGCTAAGGACTGATTTCGATCGACAATGAAATCATAAGGAAGTGTGAACGAGATTTGATAAGTTCACCAAGCTAATTAGACCAGCTGTCGCATGCACCTAACAACCTAGTTCAATGGAGTCTATTCTGGAACAAAACCTACTCTTTTAGTCTTCCATGTCCTACTTTCAAGATTCTAGTTAGCTACTCTAGAACGCAAGCAAGAAGCACAACTCAATATATGGGTATTAACTTAACCATGGAATCCTACCTTTGGGCTAATCCATGATCACTATCATTCAACCCTAAATCTGGTTGATAACTTCTCACACATAATCAAAGAAAGAAAAATAGTCTGACTATAGTGCATAGATAAAATATTGGGGTTCCAATACAAATCTCATTAAGGAGTTATGAATCTTCTCCCCTAAAAACCCTAAAGTTATAATAGAAAACTAAACTCTCAAGAACATTCTCTCTTCTCTCAAGACCCTCTTTTCCCTTTGTGTAATACATAAAACTTAAATATAAAAACCTAAGATTTAAGTCAAAACTCATCCAGGGCATCTTTGTCATTTGTCTCTAACTTGGGCTTGAAATCGGTTGTTTTTAATGTGGTCGTTGATCGATGGCAGGTGTACAACATCGATCGGCCTTGGTCTTGTAACATCGGTCGATGACAAGGTTGTGTCGTCAATCGACGACTGTCTTGTACTTTGAATATCTCAGTGACCAGCTACGAATTCTTCTCTTCTAAATGCTCCAAAAGCTCCAAGTATCTTCATATATGTCCAAAACGTGCCTGGACCTGTAAAGTCTCTAAAACATAGTCTAGAAACAAATAATATACCTTAAATAGCGCCTATTACATGTTTTAAATTTGGTAATAAATAGGCTATATCAAAGATCAGCTCGTTTAGCAAGTATCAAGGACAAATAAAACCGGCCAAAAAGGTAAGCATTTAATTCAAAGATTGTTCCAAAGGTTTTATTTGTTTTGCATCTCTTGTTCCATTTATTTTTAAATGAATTTATGCCTCAGTTTTCTAATTGGATTTCACGCCTAATAACGTTTTCATTTCAGTCCAAACTTATGTATTATTTGCTTCAAATTCTCTCGAAGCCACCCACTGCATTGAACGTCTATATAAGTCCCCTATAAGAAGTTTGTACTTCTTACGCATGATATAAAACAAACACTTTTCTTCTAAAAATAACCCTAAAGCTCTTAGACCAAGAACTCGCCTCCTTCTCTCTGCTTTGTGAGACCAGTACCTCCACGGCATTGAAGAACCTTGTGTTGTATCACGAGATCATCCACCCTAGTTTGGTGCACTTTAATCCATCAAGTTACTCTTTTAGGGATTCCTTTGTTAATTAGATCAATCCAACAAGTCATCCCTTGTGCAGATCGGCTCCTTCTCTAGTACCTAAAGTCATACAGACTTTGTTATCCTACGCTTGTATCAGATGGCCTCGATCCTGAAGGATCGCTCAGCTCGGTTTGAAGCTGACTTCGCGGAGTTCAAGCAGGTGAAAAGTCCTTTTGAGAATACCACTAGTGCCGAGGTTCCGTATGTTCTTTATGGCGCACACAGGCCGATGACTACGACTTTGAAACTTAGAAGATGAGGATGTTGACGCATCTAGAAAATCTTGCCAATACATAGCCGATGATCCCTGAGAATGAAGGGAGGATTTGGGAACACTAGACTTCAATCCCTGTTTCTCCTGACTCAGAGCAGGTCGGACCTGCTGCCCAAGAAAAAATGTCGAGGTGGATCACGTTCCGGCTCCGCTTGGTGTCAGTGATTACTCGATCTCGGGAAACTTTGTTTACAGCCCGTGAAGGGTAATTGTATTTGAAGTGAGCAAGTTCCCTTTTATGTTTATGCTATGTATTGTACTTCACCCCTTGGAGCCTTTCGAATATATCTTTGTTTCGTGCCTTATCTTTTTTACGGACAAAGCATCAATGGGAACGAGGGAGTGTGAGTGTGTTCCTCATTTCATTCGTTCTAGCAAATAGTGATACTTTTATTTGTGTTTGGACGAAGATTTTTGAGATGTAGGATTTTTGAGAAGTTTATGAACGTCCAAGTATCAACAAAGAGGTAAGTTTTTCTATCTCGTATCAATGACACTATGCCTTTGAGTAAAGAGACGATTTTAGGGTAAGACCTAGGTTTATTTTTTTGCACTGGAGTATGCGGGGTCGATCCCGGCTTGCTTGACTCGTTTACCATTTCAACCTGATTCCGTTTTGATATTGATATCTTCGATGAGTTCTCGGCTATTGTGATTTGTATTGATCGAGAATTTAGAATCACTCCAGACAGTTTTAAAGTCTCGAAAGTACTGACCAATTCTATGAGAGAAGTAGACCGGACTAAGCGTTCGTTTGAGAACGTTTGATTTGTTCGTCGGAACATTTGACGAATGTAATATAAGAGCAAGTACTTGTTCTGTGCTATTTGTTAATTTATAGTCCATTAACGACTGTTTTAGTAGTTTTGTTTGAGTTTTTTGGAAATATATTTTCAAAAATCTGCGACGTATCACTTTTTTAGAGAATATGTTTTTTATTTAAGTGAATTGTTTTGCGTTTTAATCGAAGATCTCATTTTATCTTGAAGATTGTTTGAAAGATTTAAAAGTTTTGTGTAACCGTCTGGTCATTGGATTTCTTTTTCGTACGATTTCCGTTTTGGGGTTATACCATGAATGTTTGTTCTTACTTAGGCATTTTTAAGGACGAATCATGGAATGCTGGTCTGGCCGTAAATTTATTTGCGAGATTGAGTTTTTTCTCTGCGATATTAGAGACTTGCAATATTTTTGGGAATCATATTGTGTAGTCTTATTATAGAATATCATTTTTAAAATATTGAGTACAAACGTTAATATTTTAAATTGTGGGAGTATACGAGTATACATATACGTACCCCCCCCCCCCCCCATATTTTTAAAGAGAGGGACAGCTGAACTCGTCCTGCGACGAGTTGCCTACGTACCCACTTTCAAGAATCAAGCCGTCTTTCCTGCATGTTCTAGTAAACATATGTAGCTCTGCTCAAACAGAGTAGCTCTTTATAGAACTGCTTTGATATCTTCTTCTTGCACATTCACAACTCTTCAGTCTATAGCTCGTGGATTTCCATTCTCATCTCTATAGATGCCATACTCATCTTTCTTTTTCCAATAAAAAATTCTTCTGCCGTTTGCATCATAATCTATCTGTCCATGCTCTACATCATTGTCTATCAATAGTTGGTTTATCCAATCGACTGATTGTGGACTTTCTGAGCCAAAAGGATTACAGGTACAAAACTGGTTTACCCCTGGGATAGTAATGTCGATCAATACATGAAGGCTGGCGTTGATCGATTTGTGATGTTTGGGAGTGCATAGATCAATGTGCATCGGCACGTTCTTCTGTTCCTTGTTGTCGATCGATGCATGTACTCGTGCGTCGATCGATGGCTGTTGTTCAAATAAATCTCCTAGTCCATTAGCCATAAAAAGGTCGTATGCTACATCCTTCTTAGGTATGTTTAGAATTCTTCCATAGAGATCTCGTGCACGTCCTTCTGTATCTCTGAAAATTCCAAACTCCTCTGGTATGAGATAACCATCATCTGCATCTTCTGTTATTGTCTCTTGTTAGCGTCTATGTTTTTCAAGGCAAGGAGGTGCTTTCGATTGATTCTTGATTATCCACTTTCACGTTCATTACCCATCCAGCTTCTTCAAGTGCTAGGCTGCGATACTCAGTTAGCTCTTTCTCTCTGTAATCTGCATTGTATTCTTCGTAAGCTTTACCGTAACCTCGGTATGCCTGATGGGTATTGATCGATGGTTTATTGTGACCGTCGATCGATGCTCGATAATCAGACTGGTTGCAGAAAATATTTCCAGCTCCATTAGCCATCCCAAGTATATCTGCCACATCTTCTCTCGTGATATGAAAAATTCTGTAATCCATGGCTCTTGCGTGACCGTCTGGATCTTTCATGATACCGAATTCATCTGGTTATAGATAACCATACTCCCTCTCCCGTTGTGCTGCTGAATCCAGTTCGGACTCTGAGTTACAACCAGTATCGATCGATGGTGATTGGCTACCATCGATCGACGTCGATTTCCCAAGTTGATGGGAAACATGAAAACACCAGCCTCTTCCATAGCAATTCCTTGGTATTCAATTATTTCTTCTTCTCTGTAATTTTCGTCGTCCTCGAGGTTGGCTGGGTTGTAATTAAGATTTGTGTGGAAAGCGTTGATCGGTTCTAAATGGTGGGTGTCGATCGATAATGAGGTATGGGCCTCGATCGATAATAAGGCCTGGGCCTCGATCGATATTTAAATTGCAGTCCCATCGATCGATTGTTTGGGTTGGGTGTCGGTCAATGCTCCTTCTTCTGATTCCTTATTGAAATCATAACAGAAGCATGTGGCCACAAGCTGTACATCATTAGACAATTCAATCAGAGTAACTTTGCTCTTATTCTTAACAAATTCATAAAAAAATATATTGATCGATTAGAGTTAGATACAACATGTTTAACTTCATATCGCAGATAGCTCACACGTTGGCCATGAATGCTCTACCGAGTAGTAGCGAAGAGTTTCAGTCTATCCTGATGTCCATCACATGGAAGTCTACTGGGACTAGGGTGTTGCTAATCTGCATTGGAACATCATTTACCATCCCTCCTGAGTTCACTCTTGAGCAGTCTACAAACGTGAACGAATCATTGGAGGGTTCCACTCTAAGGTTCAGCTCCTCTACCATAGACTTTGGCATAATGCTCACTGATGATCCAGTATCGCAGAGATCATTGGGATATTCGTTGCCCTTAATTAAGCAAGGAACGACAACCTTTCCAGGATCACTTTTCTTCTTCAAGCAAATCCTCTTCTTCATCTTCTCTCTTAGATGATTGAACATTATTTCTATATCAACATCTGTCTCCCTTTTTTCCCTGAAAAAATTCATAATTTGTGAGTATAATTGATATAGCCTATTTATTACCAGTTTTAGACAATATTATAGGCTCTATTTAGGGTCTGTTATGTGTGTCTAGGCTATGTTTTGAGGTCTTTGCAGGTCCAGGTACGTTTTAGAAATATACGGAGATACTTGGAGCTTTTGGAGCATTTAGAGAAGAATAATCCGTAGCTTATCATTGAGAGAGTCGAAGTACAAGATTACCATCGATCGACGACACAACATTTGCATCGACCGATGTTACATGACCAAGATCGATCGATGCTGCACATCTGCCATCGATCGATGTCCACTTCGCAGACAGCCGGTTTTCAAGCCCAAGTTAGAGACATTACACAAGATTACAAGATTACCATTGGACGAGTTTTGACCTTGGCTTTAGGGTTTTATATTTATACTTTATGTATTTGGACCAGAAAAAGTGTGTTGGGTGCTTAGTGTGTTTAGTTCAAGGTGAGGGGGTGCTAGGTGCCTAGATTTTTTGGCAAATTGTGTGTGTGCACCACCTCACCATAGTTTTAGGATTTATTTAGGGAGAAGATTCATAACTCCTTAGGGAGATTTGTATTGGAAACCCAATATTTATCTATGCATTATATTCAAATTATTATTCTTACTTTAATTATGTATGAGTAGTTATCAACTAAATTTTATTAATGGTACTGATGGATTATCCAAACAATAGAATTGTTAGGGTCATTATTAGATCTATTAATAGAATTGTGTTTATTGCTTTTGTTCTAGAGTAGCAAACTAGAACACTGATAATAGGATAGTTAGGCACAAGCGAGAGCAAGGTCTACTACCGGAATTTATTATGTTGAGCTAGGTTACTAGAAACAAACGAGAGTTGATTTAGTTAATCTAGTGAAGTTATCGAATTAGGTCATAAAACTTGACTCAATAAACCATTTATCGACGCTGGATCATTGCCATCGATCGATCTTGCCATTAATTAGTTTTTGATTACATTAGTCTAATTTCAACTTTTATTTTATTATCGCAGGTATTCCTTAGAAAAAAACCGAGGAAGATAATCTGCATAGAGCATCGACCGACACTTGATCACTGCCAATCGACGGAGTAACGATCGCATCGATCGATAGCCACTTAACTGTGTCGATCGACGGTCACCAGATCAAACATGTATATCTTTTTTCCTTGTTAAATTTGGTTCTTATGATTTATTTCTTCCCCAATCTCAGACTGTATAACACTGGTGATAGTGTTGTTAAGTATGGGGGAGGGATTAATGATATTGTGTTATGTTTTGAGTTTTATAAGCAGTAGAAAATTACAGGTTTAGAATCGATTGACACCATTAACCGACCATCGATCAACGCTCTCTTATAGAGAGAGGTATCGAGTTTTATACTAAAGCTATTTACTTTTAATTTAATTTTTCTAACCAATCCGGGGCGGGTCACACTGAGGACAATGTAATTTAACTCATGGGAAGATTCACTAATGCTATTTAATTGTTTTTGAGTGTTATTTATATATATAAGTTTTTCAAAAAAAATTATTGAGTCAAGAAGGAGACTACAATCAAGATTTATTATTGACTAACCATGCTATAAGCACCATTCTTAGAAGGTTGATTGCAAAGATTACAAGAGATACCAAAGTGAAGCATCTTGCCACTATATCACACTTTCTCAGAAAGTTTAAAGGAACCGAAGCTGATTTCTAACACTAATCCTGACATTATTTGCTTGCTTTGGGATTTCGTATACATTGGATCGGATTCCTTCTGCAAGTCTGGAAGGTAAAAGTCTGTGTGCTTCTTATTCCCCTCTCTCTCCCTTTCAGATTAAAAAAAATAGCCGAACAGGATTTGGTGGCTACAACCATTAAAGCTTGATTCATATGATCCTAGAAAGAGAAAAATGTCAAAAAGAAGTGAACAAGATCGGTGGCAAAAACCATTAGGGCTTGATTCATGGAAGCCTATCCATATATCTCAGTCAATTAAAAAAATATAATGATACCCTAAAAACAAGGGAGACATTGACTGAGAAGAAGTGAGAAGAGAAAGAGAGGAAAGGAATTAGAGAAGGCTACATGTGTGTTCAGATACTTGCAGAGGTAAGAGTCTATGTGTCCCTTGATCGATACTCCCAAAGTACAGCCTGCACTTTTATTTTATGCAAAGAAATGAAATCAGTAGAGGGGCGAGTCAAACTAGTATTCGCTAAGTTGTTGGTATAATGGATTTGGTTGCTATACTAGGATAGACTATATAAAGTTTCTCTGTGATTGACTTGATTGGATGTGGTGGTTAGTAAAGTAAGGTGAGAGTTATACTTAGACAATATGTGATTTTTCGCTTTTCAAAACATCTTTCACATACTTGATTACTTGAGGACAAGCAAAAGGTTAAGTCTGGGGGAGTTTTATATAGCCTATTTATTACCAGTTTTAGACCATATTATAGTATCTAATTAGGGTCTGTAATGTGTGTTTACGCTATGTGTTGAGGTCTTTACGGGTCAAGGTACGTTTTGGAAATATATGGATATACTTGGAGCTTTTTGAGCATTTAGAGAAGAATAATCCGTAGCTGATCATTGAGAGAGTCTAAGTACAAGATTACCATCGATCGACGACACAACATTAGCGTCGACTAATGTTACATGACCAAGATCGATCGATGCTGCACATCTGCCATCGATCGATGTCCACTTCGCAGACAACCGATTTTCAAGCCCAAGTTAGAGACATGACACAAGATTACAAAATTGCCATTGGACGAGTTTTGACATAGACTTAAGGGTTTTATATTTATACTTTATGTATTTGCACCATAGAAAGTGTGATGAGTGCTTAGTGTGTTTAGTGCAAGGTGAGGGGGTGATAGGTGCGTAGGTTTTGTTGAAAAGTGTGTGTGTGCACCACCTCACCATAGTTTTACGATTTATTTAGGGAGAATATTCATAACTCCTTAGGGGGATTTGTATTGGAACCCCAATATTTTATCTATGCATTATATTCAGATTATAATTCTTACTTTAATTATGTCTGAGTAGTTATCAACTAGATTTAGGGTTTATTAATGGTACTGATGGATTAGCCAAACAATAGAATTGTTAGGGTCATTATTAGATCCATTAATAGAATTGTGTTTATTTGCTTGTGTTCTAGAGTAGCTAACTAGAATTCTGGTAATGGGATAGTTAGCCGCAAGCGAGAGCATAGTCTACTACCGGAATTTATTATGTTGAGCTAGGTTGCTAGAAAGAAACGAGATGTTATTTTGTTAATCTATCGAACTTATTGAATTATGTCATAAAGCTTGACTCAAGAAACCATTAATCGACGTAGGATCATTGCCATCGATCGATGGTCATTCTGTGTCAACAAGTGAGAGCTGAGACATTGGACTTAGTCAATAGATTAGACTTGCATACGAGAGCTGGTGTCTTTTACATTAGATAAAATCCACTTGCCTGAAACCGTAGATGTAGCATATTTACATTTGCATCTAGCTAATCTATTAGCATATTTCCATATTTACATTATTAGCATATTTCCATATTTACATTATTAGCATATTTCCATATTTACATTATTAGCATATTTCCATATTGCATCTATACCTTCTAATAAGGAATATTTCTTTGACCTGATTACTTGTTACCTATATATACAATTACCTAGCTTAGTCTTTTGAAATAAGAAATCTATTGTGTGCCATTGTTCTCTGTGGATTCGATCCCTAAGTACTACACCTGACCTCTCTTGGCAAGAGTATTATTTTGTTTGTTAGGATTAAGGGTTAGTTTAGGATATTTATACCTTGTTGGAACATAAAAACACTATCATGTCAAATTTGGCGCCGTTGCCGAGGAACATTGATCGCCATTAGATTCATTTCTAAGATTTAGTCTAGGTTTGTTACTTTAAAGTTACTAATTTTTCTTTTGTCTTTGTTTTTCAGGTGCATGCAAATGAGTACCAGGAGCAACAAAGGACAAGACTTATTGTTCTCAGACCCATAGCAACTCGAACGCACGATCTGAAAAGAAAGACGACAAGCATCGATTGACGGCATACATTCAGCAAGAACCGACACTTTTTTACAGACAGAATTGACCAGCATCAGAACTCTACCATCAACAAAAATTTATCATATAGTATTGATCGATAGAACCTCATCCACATTGATCGACGACAGCAGACGAGTTCAGATGGTTGTGCCTATAATTGTGTTTCATGATGAGAATGGAGACTTGCATGACCTCAGCTGTCATCTCTGTAATGCAGCAGGTCAAAGGATAGACAATCAGGGGACTATAATCCCTGATACAGAAGCAGAAGCAAACGCTGCAATAGCTCAACCTGAAGCTAACGCATAAGCTACTCGGAGAACGCTGGCTGACTACAACCATCCAAACCAGTTCTACGCCAACCGATCCGCCATTCGCCATCCAGCTTTTCAGAGAAACGATTTTAAGATCAAGCCCACTTACTTGGGACTTGTAGCGCAAACGCCTTACCATGGGTTGCGACACGACCACCCTATGGATCATCTGGAGCGATTTGTTGATCTAGTGACTGCTATAAGATTGATTGAGAATCTAGCATCTAGCAGCAGTACAAAGAATACATATTTTGAGAGAAAAAATCAGTTTCAGCAGGAAGTAAGGAGAAGATTGAAGAGGTAAAAAAGCAAAACTGAATAGTGTTCAAAAATTTCTCAGAAAGCAGATTACTTTTGCAGAGGTAGAGATAATAGAGTCTGGAGAAGATGGGATTGAAGAAGGGGATAAGAACTACATCGATGGGAATGGTTTCCAGAGACAATGGAATCCAGGTTTCAGCAGGAACTCCAATGGTACTCGTCAAAGGAGTAACTTTAATCAAAGTTCACAGAGAAGGCCCTTCAACAACGACAGTACATATGGATCTTCCTACTACCAAAATCCTCCTCCATAAACTCAGGGAAGCAAGATTGAAGCAATGGTTGATAGAGTCTTAGAGGTAAGCAGAAGATGATTGTGGATTTCAATGGATGATAGATTGTCTGTACCTCAACCTCAACACCAAGTTCAAAAACCTTTGCACCCATGTGAAGAATTGGAGAATCAAGTGATGCAAACAAGCGAGACCATTAGGAGACATGAAAGCCTGATCAAGGAGAAGATGGAGACTG
Source organism: Moricandia moricandioides (assembly GCA_905132885.1). Lineage (NCBI taxonomy): Eukaryota > Viridiplantae > Streptophyta > Magnoliopsida > Brassicales > Brassicaceae > Moricandia > Moricandia moricandioides. The sequence goes on from CAJHQQ010000507.1 coordinate 73,101, forward strand.
GGTAGAAACACCACGTCAATGCATTGATTAATGATGATTTCTGGCAGGAAGAGAGACCCCAAAACAGCAATTTTCTTGTGGAAAATCCCATGTCACTTGGCAATTCCCGTCCGCATCGATCGACGCAAGACAACGAGAATCGATCGACGGTGAGGCCTACAGAATCGGTAGCCTCGTGTGAATCGACTAACGTCGATCGATATCGTACTCATGCCATCAATCAACGTAGAGACGAAAGTATCGATCGACATAGAGACGGAAGTATCGATCGACATAGAGACGGAAGTATCGATCGATAGTACATGTCTTGCTTCGATCGACAGGGTAGAAACCCAGTTCGATTTCCCAACCTCAACACAAGTCTGATTTTTTGTCCAACAGCAACAATTTCAGACCAAAATACATACACATCTGAATCTATGGATCTTGACAGATAAGAAGACGGACACTCAAAGAGGAGGGAAAGATCCCAAAGCATCAACACATACAAGAAAATGAAAAAGAGATAAATAACTTTGCTAAAAGAGTTCTTAAAATTCCTTTAGATATATCTTTTGATTAAGCTTATTAGACTCACAGATTGCGGGTTTTTTTAGGGAAACAAGGGAAATAGATGATGATATAAAAATCATGTTCAATCACCTTAGATAGAAGATGAAGCAGAGAACATGTGTGAAAAAAAAGTGATCCTGGGAAGTTTGTAGTTCCATGCTTTATCAAAGGAAACAACTATCCTAACGCCCTCTGCGACACTGGATCTTCAATGAGCATTATGCCAAAGTCTATGGCATAGGAGCTGAACCTAAGAGTGGAACCCTCCAAAGATTCGTTCACATTAGTAGACTACTCAAGAGTGAACTCAGGAGAGATCGTAAAGGATGTTCCAGTATAGATCAACAACACCCTAGTCCCAGTAGACTTTCATGTGAAGAACATCAGGATAGATTGGAACTCTTCACTACTACTTGGGAGAGCATTCATGGCTACTGTGGGAGCCATATGCGACATGCAATTAGTTATACATGTTGTATCTATCTCTAATTGATAAACATATTTTTTACGAACCTGTAAAAAATAAGAACAAGGCTACGCTGATCGAATTATGTAATGATGCAGAGCTTGTGGCCACATGCTTCTGCGATTACGAGTGCAATGAGGAATCAATAGATGGAGCATCAATCGACACCCAACCCCTATCATGGATCGACAGTCCTGCAAATCAGCAATCGATCGAAACCCACCCTTCAGTATCGATCGACACCCATAACCCAGAACCAATCGACACCCACTGTCAGATTACAATTACAACCCAGCCCACCTCGAATACGATGACAAATATATAGAAGAAGAGATGATCGAGTACCGATGGCTTGCTATGGAAGAGGATATAGTTTTTTATGTTTCCCATGAACCGGGGAAATCGACATCGATCGACGGCGACCATACGCCATTGATCGATACTGAGCACGAAGCAGAAACCAAACTTGATTCAGCAGAAGAACGCGACAGAGAAGCTGGTTATCTACAACCAGATGAGTTCGGTATTATGAGAGATCCATATGCTCACACAAGAGATATGGATGGCAGAATTCTAAACGTCACGAAGGAAGATGTATCAGATATACTTGCAATGGCCAATGGAGCTGGAAACCTTTTTGGGCACCAGTCTGATTATCGAGCATCGCTCGATGTTGACCTTAGACCATCGATCGACACAAATTGGGCATGCCAAGGCTACGGTGAAGCCTATGAATAATATGATTCAGATTACAGAGAGGAAGAACTGATTGAGTCTCGCGACTTGGCACTGGAAGAAGCTGGTTGGATAATGGACGTGAGAGTAGGCAATCAAGCATCAATAACCGGCCTATCTTGGCCATCAAACAACATCAAACGAAAACCAGACCATTTAATTGGAAAAGAAGAAACATAAGCTGGTTACTCAGACCCGATGAGTTTGGAATCTTCAGAGATGTAGAAGGACGTGCACGAGTTCTTTATTGGAGAATTCTCTACCTAAGAAAGATGTAGCAAGATTGCTACTTTTTCACAAGAATCTTCAGAGTCTCTCAGAAACTTGTGGATCAGATTCAATTCATACCAGAGTGACTGTCCACATCATGGGTTCAACAAAGTGCAGCCCCAAACCAGTGATTTTCGTGTGGAAAATTCCATATCACTTGGCACTTTTCATTCGCATCGATGGACACCAACAAGAGTGAATCGATCGGTGGTGAAACCTACAGATCAGTGGCTTCGTGTGAATCAACTAACATCGGTCGATACTGTTATCGAGACATTGATCAACAGAGTGATAGAAGAATCAATCGACTGTGCACACTCAACATCGATCGACGGGAGAGAAACCCGGTTCGGCTACCAAACCTCTATGCAAGTGTTATTGTACATCGGTCATTGACTGAATCAGAACATAATACAGGCACATCTGAAGCTATGGATGCTGATAGAGAAGATGAGGGACACTCAAAGAGGAGGAAAAAGATCCCAAAACATCAACGTAGAGAAGCCAATGAAAAGGAGATAGATAGCTTTACTAAAAGAGTTTTTAAAATTCCTCTAGATATTTCTTTTGATGAAGCTTATTATACTCACAGATTGTGGATGTTTTTCAGGGAAACAAGGGAGACAGACTATGATATAGAGGCAATGTTCAATCACCCATAGAGAAGATGAAGCTGAGGACCTGTCTGAAGAAGAAAAGTGATCCTGGAAAATTTGTGGTTCCATGCTTCATTAAAGGAAACAAATATCCCAATGTTCTCTGTGACACTGGATCTTCAGTGGGCACTATGCCAAAATCTATAGCAGAGGAGCTGAACCTGCAAGTGGAACCCTCCAACGATTCTTTTACATTCGTAGACTGCTCAAGAGTTAACTCATGAAGGATGGTAAAAGATTTTCCAGTGAAGATCAACAATGCCTTAGTCCCAACAGACTTTCATGTGATGGACATCAAAATAGATTAGAACTCTTCTCTACTACTTGGGAGATCATTCATTGCTATTGTGGGAGCCACATGCGACATGAATTTAAACATGTTGTATCTATCTCTAATTGATCAAAATAGTTTTTATTAACCTTTCAAGAATAAGAACAAGGCTACTCTGATTGAATTGTGCAATGATGCAGAACTTATAGCCACATGCTTCTGCGATTACGAGTTTGGTGAGGAATCAGAAGAAGGAGCATCGATCGATACCCCACCCAACACATCGATCGACGGCCTTACAGTTCAACAATCGATCGACACCCACCCTATAGAATCGATCAACACTAAAAGTTCAGAACAAGTCAACACCTACCATGTAGATTTTGATTACAACAAAGCCTATCTCGAATACGACGAAGACAACAAAGACAAAGAGATGATCGAACACCGAGAGATTGCTATGGAAAAGGCTGGTGTCTTTCATGTTTCCCATCAACTTGAGAAATCGACATCGATCGACGGTAACCATACACCATCGATCGACACTGGGAATGAAGCAGAAACCAAACAAGATTCAACTCCATAACGCAAAAGGGAATATGGTTATCTACAACCAGATGAGTTCGGTATTATGAGAGATCCAGATGGTCACGCAAGAGCTATGGATGGCAGATTTCTACATGTCACAAAGGAAGATGTGACATACATACTTGCAATAGCTAATGGACCTGGAAACCTTTTTGGCCACCAGTCTGATTTTTGAACATCGATCGATGGTCAACATACACCATCGATCGACACCAAACAGGCATGCAAGGGATAGAATGGACTTTACAAAGAATACGATGCAGATTACAGAGAGAAAGAAATGATTGAGTCTCGCAGCCTGGCACTGGAAGAAGATGGCTGGGTAATGAACGCGAGAGTGTGAAATCAAGCATTGATCGTTGGCCTATCTTGGCCATCGAACGACATCAAACGAAAACCAGAAAAATTATTTGGAGCAGAAGATAGAGAAGATGGTTATCTCAGAGGAGATGAGTTTGGAATTTTCAGAGATACGGACGGACGTGCACGAGATCTTTATGGGAAAATTCTAAATCTACCTAAGGAGGATGTAGCAGACGCCCTAGTTATGGATAACGGATCAGCAAATGTATTTGGACAACAGCAACATACATCGATCGACGCACATGTACTGACATCGATCGACAGCTAGGAGCAGAAGCACGAGTCGATCCAAAGTCAACCATCGACTGACAACAAGAAGAATGCATCAATCGATACCACCATACCAGGAGTTCATGAGTTATGTACATCTAATCCCTTTAGTTCAGAAACTCCAGGACATAACGGCTGGATAAATCCCCTATTGATAAACGGTCGCGTAGAGTATGACACGAGAGCTTATGATGCTGATGGCAGAAGAATTTTCCATTGGGAAAAGAAAGATGAGTATGGCATCTACAGAGATAAGAGTGGTAATGCATGAGCTTTAGACGGAAGAATTTTGAATGTGCAAGAAGAAGATATTTGGGCAGTTCTAGAGAGTGCTACTATGTTTGAGTACAGCTACATATGTTTACCCGAACATGCAGTAAAGATCGGTATGTCTAGGCAGAAACCAAAAACATACAGCAGAGCAGAGACTGACGATATTGTGAATGAGATCTACAAAGCTCAAGAGATGTCGATCGACGGCAGCATCATGCCCTCGATCGATACTGATTCCGACAAACAGAAGTACGCAGCAGAAAAAAAATTAGAAGACAAGTTCAATGAGATTGATTTTTCTTAGAGCCTGATGAAAGAAAATATCTCTCAGAAATTGGAGGATATATCAAAGACTACAGCTGCCAGACTTAGAACGCTACAACGCAGTATTGAGAATCTACAAAGGCGAATGCATTCAATGGAGGTTACGAAAGAGATCATAAAGAATGAGAAAGCCAGAGGAGATGCAGCAATGCGAAACTTCGTTGGTACATGGTTTCAGAAGCGCAAAGAAGAGGTAGACTTATAGAAAGTTCAATACGTCGACCTTAAGACTATAACCAAGCGCACAGTGGGAGCCAACCCACTGTTTAGTAAGTTTTTATTTAGTTTTTACGTATATTACTATTTATTTCGAGTTTTTCTTTGTTTTTACAGACTGTTTAAATCACCAACGATCGACACCATAGAGGCACCATCGGTCGACAATGAATCGTGCCCATCGATCGACCAAACCCGCCTACCATCGATCGACACTCTCTAACCAATCCGGGGCGGGTTACACTGGGGACGGTGTAATTTTACGTCTGGGGGAGGTTCGCTAATGCTATTTTATTGTTTTGAGTTTTATTTACTCTATATATAAGTTTTACAAAATGTTGTATTGAGTCAAGAATAGGACTATGATCAAAATTTATTATTGACTAACCACACTTTAGCACCATTCTTAGAAGGTTGTTTGCAAGGATTACTAGAGATACCAAAGTGGATTATCCTGACACTATATCACACTTGCTTAGAAAGTTTGAAGGAACCAAAGCTGATTTCCAACACTAATCCTGACATTATTCCTTTGCTTTGGGATTTGGTATACACTGGATCGGATTTCTTCTGCAAGTCTGGAAGGTAAAAGTCGGTGTGCTTCTGAACAGGATCTGGTGGCGAAAACCATTAGGGCTTGATTCATGGACGCCTATCCAAATATCTCAGTCAATTGAAAAAATAAAATGATACCCTCAAAAAAATGGACACATTGACTGAGAAGAATTGAGAAGAGAAAGAGGAAATGAATAAGAGAAGATTACCTGTGTGTTCAGACACTTGTAGAGGTAGGAGTCCATATATCCTTTGGTCGATAGTCCCAAAGTAAAACCTGCACTGTTACATCCTTCTCTCTTTACTTGATTCTCTTCGTCCTTGTTCTGCATGTGATCTGATGCTTAAGTGTGGGATCCGATAGATAATCGATCATAGCTGATTAACTTGATTGGGTTATGGCCGATCCGGATGTTTCAGTAAGTAAGACGGTTTGAATCAATGAACTGAACCTGATGGATCTGGCTAAGCGACTGGATAAGTCGGATGTTACTAAGGGGATTTCAGGATAGACTTAGAAAGTAACCAATTTAATGTTGCATGCACTAGAAACTGGCTGTTAAGTTATCAGATAGAAGCTAATGTTTGGTTGGTTTCAGGACATGATGGTGATCGTGGAAAGGACTTGGCTTAGTCATGAAGACTCAAGGCCGCGGTTGGATGGGTGTTTTGATAGACTGGTTTAGGATCGTTGTACATTGTAATAACTTATATGGTAAACTCTCATTATAAAACGAACCCTTTCACATAGACTGGTTTAGGATCGTTGTACATTGTAATAGCTTATATCGTTGTACATTGTAATAGCTTATATGGTAGACTCTAACACACTCGCATATAGACTCTAATTAATGAATCACACAACCAAACTGAATGTTTAAAGAATAAGGCCTTAAAACTTGACTGGTCGGCCTGGATAATCCATGGTCAGACTTAAGGAACCTCACTGGTCTAAGTGTCCTGGTTAGGGTGCTTTAACTTGGTATCAGAGAATGATTGATTAAAGGATTAGTTGGGTTATGGGGATACACCACTCATCCGGCTCGGGTCTCACGTTATGTTTTGCTTAGCCTAGGATGCATTATATGTTGCGGTGATTTGCTTACATATTTTATTCCAAGCTGGAAAAAGCAAGATTTGAAAGGGAAGGAAATCTAAGGTAGTGGCTGAATCAAGTCCAGCGGCTGATGATGGAGTGGCTGAATCAAGTCAAGCAGTTACATCCTTTTATGTTTACTTGATTGTTTTTTCTTTCATCTGCATAAACAATCGAGTATCTTGGTCTTAGGACCAGGGCTGGTCTGATCATGTGATCGGTGGCTTAAGTGTCGGATCCGATTAATCATGAATCATAGACGATTGGCTTGATCGGGTTATGGCGGATCCAGATAATTCAGTAAGTTAGACGGTTTAATATAGATCCACGAACTGAACCTGTCGATCTGGCTAAGGGACTAGATACGTCGGATGTTACTAAGGGGATGTCAGGATAAACTTAGAAAGAAACCGATTTAATGTTGCATGCAGTAGAAACTGACTGTTAAGTTATCAGATATATACTTTTGTTTTGTTGGTTTCAGGACATGATGGTGATCGTGGAATGGACTTGGCATATCCGTGAAGACTTGACGCCTCGGATGGTTGGGTGGTTTAATAGACTGATTTAGAATTGTTGTACATTGTAATAGCTAATATGGAAAATTCTCAATGTAAACAAATTCTTTGTCACATAAATAAGGAAATCAGTTTATCCTATTGAATATTGACTCTAACACACACGCATATAGACTCTAATTTATGAATCACAGAATTGACTGAACCGAATGTTTAAAGGATAGGGCCTTAAACTTGACTGTTCGGCCTGGATAATCCATGGTCGGACTTAAGGAACCACACTGGTCTAAGTTTCCTGGTTAGGGCGCTTTAGTGTTTCTTTCTATGACCTGTGGAAAAGAAACAAGACTACTCGGCTGCACCAGTTTGAGAATGGTTAAGTTCAGCACAAGTTTGTTTCTTTTTAAGTAAAAATTCAGATGGAGAAAAAGAGAGAAAAAAAATTCAGATTGAGATGGTCAAGGACTTCAGAAAGACCTCCATGTCTTGTTCTTATCATGGACCTTCGTTTGATCAGTAAGGTATATGTCCTTCTTTGTTCAGAACTGCAATTACCGGGCTCAAAGACAAACATACTTCTCCCTTGGTTCGCTTGCTTCTGGTTCTTCCTTTCTTTCTCTTTAACCTGCTTAACAATTTTACTTTTTCTTCCACCTGAATCCACATATTCCTTGAACAAGTAGAGAAGTTATTTTCAAAGGAAACATGGAATCAAAACCATAAGGATCACAACAAGGCTGAAACTGAAAAGCAGAATACGCAATATGAACACAAACAAACTTATCAGATGGACAACAATCAGCATGAGTTTTGATGTTCTTTCTGATGATAGCATGCAACAAGATAGTCCTAAAATATTCTAAGAACTCATCAATGGGTCTAGGCAGGCAGTGCATTCGATCACCATCTCTAAAGGACAAACTAGCAAGAAGAGAAAAATCATCAGCTCTATGATATGAAGTGAATGGTGCATTTTCATCAATCACAAAGTCAAAATCTTCCATTCCTAATTCTAAGCATTCCAAGAAAATGATTATCAACAGCAGAGAAGAGTTCATACCTTTTGGACAGAGCATTGAACACAATGTACTCTTTACCTTTCTTTAGTCGGATTGCATAAAGAATCGGCTGAATCAACTTGTTACATTGTCCATGACATTGGTCCAGCTTCTGTTGGTCGTTCAAGCACTCCATAAGATGCTGGTCAATGTGATTCACGGTTTGGTTTGGCCAAGGGTGCTGCAGCCCGGTTTGCACATCTTTGACTAAAGCATGAAGCTCAGTCATTCTCTCTTGAATAAGCATCTCTGCAAGACCTACACCAGTAGCATAAACCTCGGTTTCAAAACACTTTAGGGAATCATTTAATGACATTAGAAGTACAGAATTGAACTCCCTTTTTAGTAGATGGTTTGCTTGATTTTCGATTTTCCTGAAGCCGACATTTGTTTTGATCTCTTCAGTCGGTTAGGCTGCCATGATGCTAAATTCCCTATCAAACTTTCTGCAAAAGCTAGGGAGATAATATAATCTATGCACTTTTTCTTCAGCCATAGGAGCAGACCATCCCTGGGTCGTTTTGTCCTTTGCATCAACCTGTGAACTGAAAATAAACACTAGACAACCAGCATCAGATGTGCGAGAGAAAGTCTTTTTCAGAGTAGTAAATGAGCTCTCTGTTCTTAGCACATCTACAGCAAGTATCAGAAGCTCAGCAAGATCATCACAGTGTATTACAGTTCAGAATGTCATCAGCAACAACAGCAAGTTCAGTGAATGATTTTAGTATGTTCACCTCGAGTTTGAGAACATTGATCAAGGATTGGGTACTTAGTGAAACTCTCAGAGAACAGAAGCACATAATCATCAGTAGTCCTAGGCAGTTCAAATCCTTGTGAAACATCTAGCAAAACCTTGCTCAAAGGAATTTCATGCTCACTTAGTTTTTTTTCTTTCAACATAAAACTTTTGTTCCTAAAGAACTTCCAATTAACAAGTTTATCACTGGAATTAAACACATTTTCAAAACAATGATCAGAGAGATAACAATCCTTAATATGTTCTGAAGCCAGAGACTTTTCATCAAAGCTAAAGGCGTTACAAAATCTGCCTTACATTGCTTGTTTCGAAAATCAGTGGGATTGTTCTTGTTGATTGATCCTGGATCAAAAACAACCTAATCACCTCTCCCACGAGTTCCTGGTACATCATTAGATCTCTCTTTATCATTAACCTGAGACAAGAAACAAAAAATCTAGGCAAAACAGAGATAGGGTTAGCAAAACCAAAATTCAAAATCGCCTCTTTGTATAGCAGTCTAGCCATTGAACGATTTAAAAACACTTCATTCTTGTCCTCACTGGTCAGTACAAAGGTTTCAGTGTGTTTTCCCACGACCTCAGTCATGGTTTGCCTTTCCTGCTTTTGTACCAATAGCAATCGAATTTCGGTTTCAGTTTCTCGCCAGCAGTGACTGGAATCACATAAACACCTGGTTTTGGATCAGGTCTGTTCTCCATGGACTGGTTTGTTTTCTTATCATATGAACCCGAACAAGTAGGACTTGTTACCTCTTCTTTGATGAGTTGTGTTTCAACTGAAACGATCTGGATTAATTTTGCTTTGAGCTCTTCAAACTGCTTATCTAGGTCAGGTACATGACATCTCTTGCTCTCCTCTTTCTTAGACGCTGCTCCTAATCAACTCTTCATAACTGCAGAATATCTCCCATCAAGGCTTGCATCTGAGGTTGATCGAGTATTTTCTTCCTTTGCTTGAACATCTTAAAACCTGAAAAAAAAAACTGTAGACAGTCAAAGCAACAAAACTCTTTCTCTCAAGTGTTTATCATCCCACAAGTGTTTTTCTCAAATTTTATGGTATTCTTAGTGGTTCCCAAAGGTTCGCAGAGAACAAAACCAATCAAACAAATGTAAACACCAAAAACCAAACAGAGAAGAAGAGATAGATAGATAATTGAAAAGATTTTTATTTGGGAATTGATTTACAACTTGGGGTCGGATTTCTCCTCGACCGATTTAATTTCTCCTTGAACTTGTTCTTTATTTATTTTTACTGATTCTGTTTTTTTTTCTATTTTGTATATATTCTTTTTAAGAAACCTAGGGCTCGGTTCCCTTACAAAAGATAGATAGATAAGAACTGAAAAGAATATGGTGGAAAATGAGAAGAGGAAATCAGAAAAGGAATTACCAAACTTAGAGTGTGCTCTGATAGCACATGATAGATCCCTGTCCGAGGAATGCACTCTGAAGTTGGCGACTTGGATAATCCTTATGTCGATGGGCTACTAGCACCAAGGAACAAGGTGATGGATCGATTGGAACACACACGAGTGGCGGAAGACTCTTGATACACAGCTGATCTTCCTCTGGATATAACACACCAAAGTAGAATCAGGTTTGATTGATGGATGCAACACACCTGCAATCGGTTTGTCCTAAAAGAACAAGCGAGAATCACTCTCATATGCAAAGCACATTTTAATCAAAAAATATTATTCATTTAGTGGCTCTTAAGGCCCTCAATATAGTCCTACAAGTTGTGGTAAACAAGAAATAATAAAGCTAAAAACAAGACATAGGAAATGTAATCAGAGACTTGACTAGATTAATGTTTTGACTAGGAATTTGATGCCTGATTTACTATGTATTTTCCAGTTTTTACCCTTATATATGTGCATTTTAGTAGGGCTGGGAAATGGATTAAAACTGCCCCGCGCGACCCACCCCGCATGACTCGCAAGAAGAAAATATTACACCCGCACCCGCCCCGCTTCATTTTTGCTTGTAACACACGGGACCAGCTGGTAATTATTTAAATAATAAAAATATTTATTTTATTTATATTTTTCAAAATATAAATAGAAGTAATACATTTACAATTAAAATTTTATATATATTTTAAATTATTAATTAATATAACACAATCAGTATTTCTTTTCTTTTTAAGAGTTGTTTCATAAAAATAAAACTTTTTTTTATTTTGCGGGTTGGCGGGTACACGCAATTCAATTTCGATCAACACGCACCCTCCCCACCTAAAATAGATGTGACACGCACCAAACATTTAATTTTTAAAAATCCTTTGACCCGCACCCGCCCCGCGGAGGGTCAAACAGGGCGGAACCCGCGGATTATGAATAAAATTCCCAGGACTACTTCTTAGGAACTATATTATATGTGTGTGGAGTCTATTTTAGGCTATTTTTAGGTCCAGGTATTTTTTTGGAGAAATGTGGAGAATATTGAGTATTTTAGGGCTTTATGATGGAGAAACTCGTAGCTGCTATAGAATCATAAGCCAGAGTCGATTTTTATGAAGACTGTTGATCGACAACACCATGTTGTCATTTATCGACAGCAAAGCGCAAGACGAGCAGACTTGTTGGTGACCGACTAAAAGCCCAGAAGTTCCACATATTTCCAAGATTGCCCCTGGATGACTTTATACCTATTATTTATGTGTTTTGATATTGTTTTGGAAACATACCAACTACAACACAAAAACCACCACCTTCAATACTTATAAGCTTTTAGTTTGATTTGGAGAGAAGATCAAAGAATTCTTCAGAGATTTGTATTGGAACTCCATTGTTACTTATTACTTATTCTATTTCATTATTTCTATTCAGTTTATTTTCATGCTTTGCTTTGTCATGTATGAGTAGTTCTCTGGTTGGACTTAAGGTTAATTAGGGTTTTGAAGGATTAGCAAAAACTATAGAATTTCTAAGGTGATAGATATCCATCAATTGAATATTTTTTAATGCTTGTGTTCTAGAGTAACTAAACTAGAACCATGATCTTAGGATTGTAGACAACTACGATAGTAGGTCCTCACCTAATTTGATTCTTTTTAACTGGGTTGCTAGATACATGCAACAACTGGTTTCCGAAGTTAGTGAACCAACTTAATAGGACAAGAAACACGATTTAAGGTAGCCATCAACCGATTCTCAGCACCTATAATCGATCGATGACTCGTTTCATGTTCATTAGCGATAGCTAGAATAATGGACTTAGATAATTATTAGACTGACATGCGACAGCTGGATATCTATACCCTAGAGTTTGAGTTCTAGAATATCACACACACCTATAGCTTCTATATATCTATTAACGGATTACTAGAAACCTAGATATATCTATTTCTCATATTTCCTTACAACCATCTAATCAACTGCTTTATTGTTTACTGCTATTTAATTACTTTCCTAGCGTAATCTATATATCAATAAATTTAGTGTGTGCCCACATTCCCTGTGGATTCGATCCATAAGTACTACAACTAAACCTCTTATTTGAGAGAGTAAGTTGCTCATAGGGTAACTTTGAGAGAATATCAAACTTAGCGCCATTGCCGGGGTGCATTGGATTCACCATTAGATCTAATAGATATATTTAGTCTAGGTTTTTCTTCTATTTTACTTACTAAACACAAAAAAATGTATTTTGTCTTTAAGGTGCATGCCCAGTAGTACCATAAGCAACAAGGAAAAAGACCTACTGTTCTCTGACCCTGTTTCGTTAGAACTTGCAATCCACAAAGGAAAACGCACTGCATCTACCGACACCAACACATCTTTGTCGACCGACCTTAGTCCACTAGCGCCGATCGACAGTAGTACACCGTCGTCGATCAACACTAATCTGGGAGCAAGCAACATGGTGGCTACTCTTATTCTAACGACAGATGCAAACGGCGTCATCCATGGCCAACTTGGTCATTTGCGTAATGCAGTAAGTTAGAGAACTGATGGTCAGGGGGCTGTAATCCCTGAACCAGAAGCAGCTGCTCCAGAAGCTGCTAATAGTGATTTTAATACCGATGATGAGACTGATCAAACCAGAACGTTGGCTGACTACAACCGTCCAGACCAATACTACGCCAAAAAATCTGCCATTAACCCTCTTACTTTTTAGAGGTACGATTTCGAGCTGAAGCCTGAATACTTCACTCTTGTGGGACAGACACATTTCCATGGTCACCCACAAGAGCAACCGATGGATCATCTTGAGAGGTTTGAGGATCTAGTTTCTGCTATCAAAGCCAATGGAGTCCCTGAGGACTATCTTTTATGCAAGCTCTTCAAGTACTCATTTCCTTGGGATGCTTCATATTGGCTTAAGCAGTTACCACGAGGTTCTCTTACATCCTAGGACGACATCAAGAACTCCTTCCTGTGTAACTTTCTTGATGATTCACGATCTGAAAACTTGAGGAACAGAATTTCTACATTCACACAGGAGCCTGCAGAGTCATTCAAGGGCTATGGCTCAGATTCAAGTCTTATCAGAGAGATTGTCCACACCATGGATTCAACGATGTATAGCTTCTTAGTACCATCTTAAGATACATTGTTGTGGTCTACCATTAGGCTCTAGAAAATGCTAGTAGTGGTAACTTTACTACTAGGAATCGACAAGAGGATGTGAGACTTATTAAGAACTTGGCATCTAGCAATAGCACCAAAAACACTAACATGGAGATGAGAATTCTGGATTATATACTTCGCAAGGAGCAGATGGATGAAGTATAAGCCAAGTTGGACAGTGTTCACAAGCTTCTCAAGAAGCAAGTGAGTTTTGCAGAAGTTGTACAGGTTGTTGATACCAGCAATGAGGGCGAAGAAGAGGATGTGAAGTACATTAATGGCACTGGTTTTCAGAAGTATGGGAATTAGGGTTGAAACAGGAACTCTTATGGCATTGGTCAGAGAAGTAATTACAACAAGAGTTCACATAACCAGAAACCCTACAGCAACAACAACATCAAAATCAGGACAGGTGAAGCTTATTTTTACCAGAACCACCCACATGCAAATCAAGCAAGCAAACTGAAGACTATGATTGATATGGTTCTTGAGGATCAGCAGAAGTTGACTGTGGATTTCAATGGGAAGATATATGCTGTATACACCAACCTTAATGATAAGTTCAAAGCTTCAACACCCATGTGCAGAAGATGGATCCTCAAGTGGTTCAGACCAGTGACGCTGTTACGAGACAGGAGGCACCGATTAGAGGTAAAGGAGAGACTGGACAGAGACACCATTTGAATGCCTTGACAGATGATGATTTCTGGCAAGTGGTGAAAGAGGAGAAATTGCAAGAAGGAGACTTCCAAGTCGAAATTTCCATGTCATTCGGAATTTCTAACTGGTGTCGTCGACAACTGAGACTGATCATCTGTCGACATCCAAGGAGGAACAGCGATCAACACTGTTGGGGTCAGAATTGGTTACGACAGAATAAAAGCCTGAAACTTCTGGAAAAAGTCCTCTTTAGAAAAAAGGAGATAATATTTCGAAGGAAATAAAGGCGGGAAAAACGAAATCAGTTTTGTATAACGAATTGATATGACAAGTCCCCAAGCAAAAGGATCCCGAGTATTGAAACAACAAAAACAACTGTGGGTCTCAACCATCCGACTCGCCCGTTTGGTGAGTTGGACCAATCCAACTCATCGTACGTACTAGTTCGGCCGAGTACCACAACCAACTCACCCATTCAGGGAGTTCGACCAGTCCAACTCGCTCGTTCGGTCAACTCTCCGAACAGGCGAGTTTGGCCGAGCGCCATGTCCAACTTGTCGGACAGGCCAGTTGGGCCTAGCAGCACGACCTACTCGCCGAACGGGCGAGTTGGACCAAGAACGTTGGTCATCTCGCCTGTTGAACGAGTTGGACCAAGAATGTTGGTCAACTTGCCCATTCGGCGAATTGGACCAAGAACGTTGGTCAACTCACCTGTTCAACGAGTTGGACCGAGAATGTTGGCCAACTCACCAAACAGGCGAGTTGGGCCGAGCACCACGACCAACTCGCTGAACGGGCAAGTTGGGCCAAGCACCACAGTCAATTCACCTATTCAGCGAGTTAAACTAGTCTAACTTGCTGAATGGGCGATTTGGGTACACCACCACATTCAACTCGCCCATTCGGTGATTTGGATCAGTCCAATTCGCCGAACAGGCTAGTTGGACCGAGGAAGATGGTAAACTCTATTGTTCGTCAATTTGGAATAACCAATTCATCTTTATCTTGTCCTCGTAGCCTCCTTTTTGGTTCAGAAAGGACTCCTTCTGTTTTTACCTCGGTCGTCGTTACCATTTGAACCTTACGACTTAAAGGACTTACTTTCACATTTCGAATTAGTTGTATAAGATGGAAATGGTTAACTAAGCACCTAAAGCTACCTCCACTGTATGGGGAATTCAAACGCTCTTTGAAACGACATCGTTGCGGAAACTCCTTTTCAATAAACCATAAAAACACATATGTCGAGAAACAACCCGAGAGGGTCTAAAACGTGACTAATGGCCCACTCACGAGTTTATACAATATTTAGCCCAATCCCTATGACCGTTTTTCTTTTGTATTGCAGGAAAGGATAAATGTCAAGTTCAGAAGATAAATGTCAAGTTCAGGAGATAAATGTAAAGTTTCCGAAGATAAACACGAAGATCGAAGGAAAATGGAATATTCCCGGAAGGTGATAAACTCGATCAAGGGTAGAAAGGGAAGGAGTAACCCTCCTCTAAAAGGAGTATATAAGGACGTCGAAGTTGAAGAGTCAAAGGGACGCAATTCTTTACTCAGAGAAAACATAGCACTTAGAGCAATTTAGGCATATTCCTTTTTAATGTTACCGAGCTGCGACTCAACTACGTTTAATCAGGTCTTACAAGGTCAGAACTAGGAACTGGCCAACGGCTCATACCGCTTAGGCTTACCTGTTGTAATGCTCAAACCACAGATTCAGAATAAGATCATCTTTGCTCTCTTTTAGTTTTATTGATTCGTAATAATTTAGTTTGTTCTAATTGTTTGATTGCTTGGCGTGGGGTTTAGCAGATATTTGGGACCTCTGGGAAAGTTAGGTTTACTTGGATTTCCTATTTTTATCGTAAAATCGACTGTGCAAATTTCGGTTCCCACAGTTTGGCGCTAGAAAGAGGGGGTACGGATCAATCTAACTCTCAGCCACCATCAATTGATCAAACATGTCAGCTCACGATCTCAACAACCAACAAATCACGACGACAACTTTAAAAACACTCCGGCAACGAACGTTACTGCGATTAACGCTGACGCAAACATCGCAGCGTTTGAGGAAGTTAAGAAGATGTTCTCGACTTTCTAAAAGAAGTCAGCAGAACAAGACAGGTCATGATCTCCCTCGCTAAGAAGGTTGAAACCCTAACAGAGAGAACCAGGGCCGTTCTTTCGCATGGAACAACCAGGATCCGTGGGAGAAGGCTTGGTTTTGGAACTCCATTTGACCGATCCGGGAACGTGCAAGGAAAACCGTCTGGACAAAATCGCGATTAAAACACTCCCACCGCCACAGAAAAATCTAGCGGATCTTCCCCCCATTGAGGAAGAAAAGGAAGAAGGTGAAACAAGCCCGTATAGGTGGATTCCAGAAGTCAGTACGAACCCACGGACGAAGACGAGGACGTGCATCCGCGTCGTACAAGAAGTTGTGCTCCTCTTGAATGAAATATTTTAGATAATCTGAGGTTTGATGATTATTTAGAAAGATTGGGAAGAGAAATGCTTAACAACTACTAAGTCTAATAGGTAACCATGATTAAGAGTCTAGGAAAGAGTTTATGAATTGTCTGATTATTATTGTTACTCGACATTACAATATATATGAAGGAATACAAGGGTTTCCAGAAAACTAAAGGAAGGGAAACATTTGGCTTTGGTTAAGCTAAGGAGAACCTTATTCAAACCAAGGAAGAGTGTCCATGCAAATGGTATCAACATCTTTGACCATATGCTGATCCTTTCCAGCTTGTGCCAGGCTGTCCATGCTGCCTTATCCTCCCTTTTCAACGGATGGATAAGGGTAAACCCCTTTGGTTAGTGACCGGGTAACTTTTTTTTACCCGGATGATCATTTACCTTGGTCGAGGTTTTGGTCGACCCAGACCTGTATGGACTGTACGGATTGTACACTACAAGAAATATAGACATTGTTAGCACGAGTTTTATGCTATTATAGATGTATGATAGCGAATTATGAAATGCTATGTATGCGGCAGCCATCATAGGTACCCCCTTTAAGATAGCATTTTTTGCAATGCTACGAAATGTTAGTATTTCATAGCGCAAATGTAGGTGCTATTATTAATGAAACTACGGCACGATGTATTTCCGTTACAAATTGATTACGATACATATTTCGTGCCATGATAGGGCCATCTACAATAGCAGTTGCATATTTTGATTATCGCTTTTGAAAAGTGCTATACTGAATATAATTATAGCATTTCAGTTGTTATGATAGTTCCAATCGTATGATATTTTAAATGCTATTATCTATGACTATGGCTGTTTTTTTTTTGCTATTGATACTTTGTATGAAAGCTATTATATGGTAGTTTTATGTAACCTGCTTTCATTATAGATACATCAAAGACAACAACAACATTCATATTAAAAGTTTCAACCACATAAGTCATTACAGAAGAAAGATACCATAAGCAGTTTCAGAACACAAGACATAGTCATAAGCAAGTTTCTAAACACATAACATAGTCATAAGCATAGGCTTAAAAGAAAAGGTACAACTTCTTGTTCATTACCTAGCCTGAAATTAGCTAAGTCGGACCAAAGTTCTTCATCCCCTGCTGCAGGCTGCATCAATAAAAATCCCATCAGATAAGCAATTACTTTCGCATCTTTAAAACATAAGGCACAACACTTACATCATCTTAATAGATGATCAATTTATCAATTGGCCATGCAATTGATGAACCATGTGCATCCTTCAAAAACTCGATCTCATCTGACTTCCTCCACACTTCGGCATCATCTAAGACCACTGCATCAACCCACACTCTAGCTGCATCCGGACCCAACCGTACAAAGTGGACCATTTGATCAGGGTCAGTTGAATGTACACGTCCTTCAGCAACAACTTGTTTCCTTCCACCAATGTCCATCAGTTTGCACTTGTTATTCGCTTGTATTGGTTTAGACCGATGATTAAGCTGACATGTATACAATACACACTAATTCAAACCCAGAGATTAATAAACCTATCGATGATTGAAACAGACCAAATATTTACCTGATTAGTTGCTGGAGACTTTTCAGGAGGAGTTGATGTTTTTGCTCCTGATTTTGCAACTTTATTACCACTTTTTCTTGGAGACCTGAGACCTACAGACTTAGTACCTTTATTTCCTGTTTCTCTTGCGGTTCCTGCTAAAGACGCAATGTTAGAAGTTGGAGATTGTTGTGTTGTCCCTCCTGGTGTGTTCTCAAAAACAACTTTGCGAACAGGCCATGGTATAAAGGAGTGTAAGCAGTCCTCAAGGTATGCCAGCTCCATCGTAGGCCTCCATAAATACGTCCCTTGTTCAAGTACCACATCGAGAAATACTTTAACTGCTTTGGGTCCGAGAGGAATTCCATTTACCAGTGCCCTTGCTTCTTGTGTCTGCCAACGGCCTTCAGCAACAACTACATCATCATCAGACAAATCCAGTAGCTTGCATTTGTTGAGAGAATTTGTTCTCGAGCCCTGTCAAACATGTTAACATACAAACTCATGAAAGGAAAATACATCATTACCTTATCTAGAATCTTAATGCAATCAAAGAAACCTATACCAGTGGTGCAATATCTTCTGGTAGAAGCCCCAAGCCTAGTTCAACACATTTATGCTTAGGCCATGCAATAACATGACCAAGAGCTTCCTGAATTGTACGCATGTTACTCGTAGGCCTCCATAGAAATGCTTCACGCTCAGTAGCAACATCAACCATTACTTTAACATCCTTAGGGCCTAATCTACTGTCATTCACTATATCATCTGGGTCAGAAGAAAGGATACGGCCCTCACCAACGTTCCCATCTTCATCAGCCCAATCAATAAGAAGACACCTCTTCTGTGATCTCTTGTTCACACTCTGAAAAATAGTAATGATGGCAAAATGTAATAGTTTACACTAGAAAGCCGTACATTCATCTTATATACATGACTTACTCTCGCAGCCGAGTTTTCACCCACTTCATTGTCTTCTTTCTGTTACAGAAACCAAAAACAACGGAGTTATTACCTCTTATCTTAACTTCATAATAGACAGTTGTCTTACATGGCTTCTAACTTTGGCAAGTTCCGACTTAACTCGTTAACCATTTGCTGGAGATGATTTTGCTTCTCTTGCATTTCAGTGATAGTCTTGTGTTTGACATTGAAGCAAGCTAATTTCGTCTTACTTATATTTATACCCATTGCTCTCATACGACCAGGATTATCAGGTCCTAATAGTTGGGCGAGTGTATCTGCAGCTTCAATGCTACTTGGTGAATGAGTAGGACCATAAACAGCTTGAATCTCAGCTGCCTTTTGCTGTAGATAATAAACGAGAGACATTAGAAGTTGGTTTAAAAGTAGTACCAGATGATGGGTTTAACTCACAATCTTCTCAGCAGCATTTGTGTTAATAGGAGTTCCATCTTTTCTGGTCCGTGACTTCACCCAGACTTTAAGTCTTGACACTTCAGACGGGTCATCAGAACTGTTTTTCTGTATGAATATAATTTGTCAATAGCCTTGTGTCACATTGAAATTGAAAGCATAAAAAGATAGCATATATGCTTACCATCTCTTCAGTTAGTCTAACCATTCCCTTTCGACTACAAGTATGTGGAATCTGTTTGCGCCTTCTCTCCTTGTAGCTATCACTCACCACCTTGAATTCTTGGCTAGTTTTCTGCTTTACAAATTTGCGCCACTCATTAGGAGGAACATTCTTAGGTCTAAGATTCATCCGTTGTTGGTTATTCTCAGCTTCATTTATTTGGGTAACTAAGCGTGACTTTGATGATCTCCACAATGCTCCCATCTGCTTAAGAACTGCAACCCTTTGGTACTCCTCATCAACTTCAAACCTTGCCTGCACTCACATAGAAAGCATAATCATGATTAGTAACGTGCATACAAATTTGAACCTGGAAAATAGTGTTATTTTCATTGTCTAGAAACTGTCACCTGGACTGATTTCCATAATACTGTCTTCACTTCCTCAGATAGTTTTCTCCAATTTTCTAATGTCACAGGCACGTGTTCCCTCACCAAAGGACCTAAATATGAAGACAGCTTAACTGAACCAGGACCATAAGCTTCTCCCATGAAAGTGAAATCCACGTGAACTCTGGTATTTGGATCTCTAGCTAGGTCTTGCATCATTGTAGGTCCACGCTTTCTCTTACGGGAGCTTGGACCCACTGGCTCTTGAGTTAGTTCGACCTCACCATCAGGCTCTTGCTCATGCCTATCTTCCTGCTCTTGCACACCCTCTTCTTCCTCGTAATGATCTTGTTCCTGCTCTTGCTCATGCTCTTCTTTGTCAGAATTTTCTTGTTCCTGCTCCTGCTCATGCTCTTCTTCCTCAGGCTGCTCTTTATCCTTCTCTTGCTCATGCTCTTCTTCCTCAGGCTGCTCCTTATCCTGCTCTTGCTCATGCTCTTCTTCCTCAGGCTGCTCCTTATCCTGCTCTTGCTCATGCTCTTCTTCCTCAGGCTGCTCTTCCACAGGTATTTCTGGTGTTTTTAAACTACACACGAACTCAACATCTTGATCATCTACTACTTTTGCTTTCTTTGTAGGTTTCCTTCCGCGTTTTTTTCCCTTTGGACGTCCCATCTCAGTTTACCTGAAAAAAAATTATTATAAAGAGTTAGTCCATATAGAACATAATATTCAAACCAAACATCAATGACTTAGCTAATAACTGATAACTAAGAGACAATGACACACTAACAAGCATCAAACATATGTAATTCACATCAAAGACAACAATAAGGATACGATTCACACAAATATGCCTTCATAATCAGTTCTGGCATTCTCAGCTTCATCTATGTCAACATCCATGTCAATGCTAGCTGGCATTGGTCCCATGTCTGCAGTTCCCTCTTGAATGTCTTCCTTACTGTATCTTCTAGACGGACCTCTCATTACAATATACCAACTAGATGACTCATCTTCCCTAGAGTAAAACACTTGCTTCGCTTGAGATGCTAGTATGTACGGATCATTAGCAAAAGAGGCTTGACTTTGATTCATGTTTACTAGTGTAAAACCATCTTCAATCTTAACTCCATTACCCTTAACAGCCCAGTGACACCGGAACAGAGGAACGTAGAAGACATTATAATCCACCAAAATTATATCAGTTACTCTGCCGTAGTAAGACACCAAATCAACCACCTGTGATGTATCTTTGGCACTAGATCTACAAACTGCCGTTGCCTCATAATAAACACCACTATTCTGACTTTTCCTATCAACCGATATAGTGTGAAACCTCTGGCCATTAACTATGAATCCTGTGTATGACTTGGCAGAACATCGTGGACCATAAGCTATCCACTTTAGTGTATCTCCATGTTCTGTAGAATCAAGAGGCACCTGATAAAGTCAAAACAATTACAAATTAACGTACAATAACATATAATTAAAACACTTGGAAAATAAATCACTACCTTTTCTATTAACCAACTTGCAAAATTCTTTGTATGCATACTCCATAACGTTGATGAATCTTCTCGACATTTTCTGTATGTATCTTGTAGATACTGTAGATGCTCACTTCAAATTCAAAACAAATACATGAGAATATTGATGACATAATGTAATCGAGTTAGTGAAATAGGCTTGAATATGACACTTACTCTACATAAGGTTCCACTATAGACATATTTTGGATGATAGCAAGATGTGCAACTCTCAGTTCCATCTCAGACAGAGTTAATGTAGTTCTGGATGATATTGGACGACCCTCTAATATAGAATTGTTCTCATACTCCATGTTTCTTTCTGCTTTCTCTTGGACATTTGTTGTCTTCTTCAGAAACTCACTGCAAAAACGGATACATTCCTCAGCTAGATATGACTCGGCGATGCACCCTTCGGGTCTTGCAGGATTCCTCACAAAGTCCTTGAGGACTTTCATGTACCTGAAACAAATATCCAATTTGAAAGGTTAACTTAAGAATGGTTAAATTAAAACTACACTTATATATATATGTGTACCTTTCAAATGGGTACATCCATCTAAAGTGTACTGGTCCACCAAGTCGAGCCTCTCTTCCAAGATGCACAGTCAAATGGAGCATGATATCAAATAAACTTGGAGGGAAGAATCTCTCAAACAAGCACAAAGTTTCAACTACCTCAGCTTCCATAACCAAAAGCTTTTCCATGTCAATCACTCTCTGACACAACACATTGAAGAATGCGCATAACCTAAAAACGGCAAGCCTCGGTCCTTTAGGTAACAAACCTTTAAGTGCAATGGGCAGAAGCTGTTGCATTAACACATGGTAGTCATGTGATTTCAACCCTGAGACTTTGCACTCATCTAATGAGACAGCTCTTGATATGTTAGAACAATATCCATCTGGCCCTTTAAAGTCAAACAAACGCCTGCAAAAGATCTTCTTCTCTGCCTTGGACAAAGACCACGGTGCTGGAGGAAGATATGTGCGTTTACCCTGGATTCTAGGGTGCAACTCTGGCCAAATACCAAGGTCCTCCAGATCTTTACGAGCTGCCAGGCCATCCTTTGATTTCCCACAGTGTAACAACGTTGATACTAAACTCGCACAAACATTTCTTTCCACGTGCATTACATCTAGGTTGTGCCTCACCGGAAGCTCCTAGTCATAACAATAAACCAAACAAAATATATAAGTTAAAATAAAGAAGACAGTCGCAATATAAAATCATTTAAGCATATAAAACAACAAACTTACCTCCCAGTAAGGTAGTGTGAAGAAGATTGACCTCTTCTTCCATCTAGTTAACTCTTCTTCGTCTACTTGTACTTCTTCTTCTTCATCTTCATCTTCCTCGGATTCACTAGAAAAAGTCTCACTATCAGAGCCTTGATTTACAGAGGAAGGATTCCTTTTTCTCTTACTTGCAGACCCTTTCAAATTTCCAAACACATTTTTGAAATTCCTAAGGTTTTGAGATATCTCACGTCCAGTTAGTATTCTTCCTCTTCTTCCTTTTTCAGCTTTGCCATCAAACCATTTTTTCTTTCCCCGGAAATTGTGAGTTGGTGGCAGACCCTTTCTATGGCACATGTAGACATGTTTTCTGCTGTGCTTTAGCCACATGCTATCAGTGTTCTTCCCACACAACGGACAACCCATTTTACCTTTGACCTTGCAGCCTGCAAGATTCCCATAAGCTGGGAAATCATTGATAGTCCAGAGAAGCATCGCCTTAAGATTAAATGTTGATCCTGTCATGGCATCGTATGTTAACTCTCCAATGCTCAACAGACTGTTAAGATCTTCAATGAGGGGTTCTAAGTACACATCAATGCTATTACCAGGCTGATGTGGACCAGGAATTAACAATGATAGCATGATGTTCTCCTTCTTCATGCATAAGTCAGGAGGTAAGTTATAGATCACCACCAAAACGGGCCAGCAACTGTACATAGAATTCTTCATGTTGAATGGATTGAAGCCGTCTGTTGAAAGTCCAAGCCTCAGGTTCCTCTCTTCAGCTGCAAATGTAGGGTACTTAGCATCCATTTGAGCCCAAGTCACTGAATCAACAGGATGACGAAGCTTTCCATCACTTCATTTGTTGCTAAAGTGCCACCTCAAATCCTTGGCCATCTCCTTAGACCGGAACATTCTCTTCAGTCTTGGTATAATGGGAAAGTAGCGTAAGACTTTCTGTGGGACGCCTTTCTTCTTCTCCCCAGTATGCAAATTAGTCTTCCACCTTGAAGCCTTACATTTTGGACACTTCTCAAGATTCTTGAACTTCTTTCTGAATAGACAACAATCGTTGATACAGGCGTGAATCTTCTCATAACCCATGTCAAATGATTTCAAGAATTTCTTCACATCATAAAGTGATGTGTGAAGAACATTATCCTCTGGTAACATCTCCGGCAAAGTCTCAAGAAGATCGTTGAAGCTCTTGTCAGACCATCCATTCTGAGTCTTCAACCTAAACAACGAAACAATTGCAGACAGCTTACTATGGTTGACACAGTTCGGATACAACGGTGTCTCAGCATCAGCAAGCTTGGCCAAAAACTCGTCTTCTTTCTTGTCTTCTCCCTCTGCCATCTCAGATAAACCTTCATCAAAACCCTCAGCAGCT
This sequence comes from Moricandia moricandioides, assembly GCA_905132885.1. Lineage (NCBI taxonomy): Eukaryota > Viridiplantae > Streptophyta > Magnoliopsida > Brassicales > Brassicaceae > Moricandia > Moricandia moricandioides. The sequence goes on from CAJHQQ010000507.1 coordinate 97,437, forward strand.
TTGTATAAACCGAAAATCTCATCATTCCAATCAGCTTCCCTTTCAGTTGCAACACCTGAGTCGAGTTCTCCATGTAAGTACCAGTCAGCCCGCATCTTATAACCCTCCTCCATTCCCCTAGTTACTAGATGGTCAACAACTACACTTCCGGAGTGACGATCTAAGTTTCTGCAGTCAACACACGGACATACTATCATATCGATCCCTCCCCGAGCTGTAGCCACATCCCGTACAAACTTTGAAGCCCCTCTCTCATATGCAGGATCAACTCTTCGATTAACAATGAAAAGCAAAACAAAAAAAATTAAGTTAACTCTCTTGAAAGCAAATGAAACGTAACAAATATGAATGAATAGATTACCTGCTTAGATGCACCCATGTTTTGTCCACCATTCTATGTTGGAACCTAGATTTTGACTTTAGTAATATAAAGGCTTTGTTAAGGTGTCCTCAGATTCAAACAAATTAAGAGTAGATCACAGAACAAAGAAATCGAATCCCTAAGATAAATCTACAACCGTACGATAATATAGTAAAGAAGTACCAAACAAGATAATGTTCAACCAATAACACAACGAAGTTAATCTACAACCCTAAGATAATATTGTCATGAATCAAGCTTGAATCAAACAAAAAATCAAAAGAACCAACAACTATAACCCAAAGAACTCGATTAGATTTATTCTCATTTCGACGGAGATGTCAAAATGTGAATGAACTATACCTACGAGATGAAGAAGCAGAGTCGAATCGAAGCTTGGTGTCGCGGTGATTTTAGCTCAGAGTCGCCGAAACTTCGATCAGGGAGAAACGGCGATTTAGGATTCAGTAGAGAAATGGGAAAACTGAGAGAAACGGCGAGATAGGGTTTAGTTTCCCGCTTTGACCAAAATGTTAACTAAGTGTCGCGGAAAGCTAAATTTAGTTTCCCGCTTAGTTAAAATTTATTATAGCGTTCATGCAATGCTATTGAATACTAATGAAAATTTTAACCCATCTACGATAGCAGTTACGTAAAACGAGCTATAACAATGTGCTATCAATGACTAGTTTTTTTGTAGTGGTACAGTCATGGGAGATTAGGGTCGACCACCACATTTAACTCGCCCATTCGGCGAGTTGGGCCGACCACGGCAGCTAGCTCGCCCATTCGGTGAGTTGGATCAGTCCAATTCTCCGAACAGGCTAGTTGGACCAAGGATGATCGTCAACTCTCTTGTTTGTCAATTTGGACGAACCAATTCATCTTTATCTTGTCCTCGTAGCCTCCTTTTTGGGCCTGAAAGGACTCCTTCTGTTTATACCTCGGTCAGCATTACCATTTGAACCTTACGACTTAAAGGACTTACTTTCACATGCAAGGTTCGAATTAGTCGTATAAGATGGAAATTGTTAACTAAACACCTAAAACTACCTCCACTGTATGGTGAATTTGACCCCTCTTCGAAACGACATCGTTGCGGAAACTCTTTTTCAATAAACCGTAAAAATACGTATGTCGAGAAACGACCCGAGAGGGTCTAAAACGTGACTAATGGCCCACTCGCGAGTTTATACAAAATTTAGCCCAATCCCTATGACTGTTTGTCTTTTGTATTGCAGGAAAGGATAAATGTTAAGTTTAGAAGATAAATGTTAAGTTCATAAGATATATGTAGAGTTTCCAAAGATAAACACGAAGATCGAAAAATAAATGGAAAATTCCCGGAAGGTGATAAACTCGATCAAGGGTAGAACGGGAAGGAGTAAACCTCCTCTGAAAGGAGTATATAAGGACGTCGAAGTTGAAGAGTCAAAGGGACGCAATTCTTTACTCAGAGCAAACATAGCACTTAGAGAAATTTAGGCATATTCCTTTTTTTGTTACCGAGCTGCGACTCAACTACGTTTAATCAGGTCTTACAAGGTCAGAACTAGGAACTAGCCGACAGCTCTTACCGCTTAGGCTTACCTGTTGTAACGCTCAAACCACATATTCGGAATAAGATCATCTTTGCTCTCTTTTAGTTTTATTGATTCGTAATAATTTACTTTGTTCTCATTGTTTGATTGCTTGGCGTGTGATTTAGCAGATATTCGGGACCTCTGGGAAAGTTAGGTTTACTTGGATTTCCTATTTTTATCGTAAAATCGACTGTGCAAATTTCGGTTCCCACAGTTTGGCGCTAGAAAGAGGGGGTACGGATCAATCTAACTCTCAGCCACCATCAATCGATCAAACATGTCAGCTCACAATCTCAACAACCAACAAATCGCGACGACAACTTTGAAAACACTCCGGCAACGAACGTTACTGCGATTAACACCGACGGAAACATCGCAGCGTTTGAGGAAGTGAAGAAGATGTTCTCGACTTTCAAAAAGAAGTCAGTAGAACAAGACAAGGTCATGATCTGCCTCACTAAGAAGGTTGAAACCCTAACAGCGAGAACCAGGGCCATTCTTTCGCATGGAGCAACCAGGATACGTGGGAGAAGGCTTGATTTTTCAACTCCATTTGACCGATCCAGGAATGCGCAGGAAAAACTGTCTGGACAAAATCCCGATGAAAACACTCCGCGCCGCCACAGAAAAATCTAGCAGATCTTCCCCCATTGAGGAAGAAAAGGAAGAAGGTGAAATCAAGCCCGTATATTCCAGCAGTCAGTACGAACCCACGGACGAAGACGTGGACGTGCATCCGCGTCGTACAAGAAGTTGTGCTCCTCCTGAATGAAATATTTTAGATAATCTGAGGTTTGATGATTGTTTAGAAAGATTGAGAAGAGAAATGCTTAACAACTACTAAGTCTAATACGTAACCATGATTAAGAGTCTAGGAAAGAGTTTATGAATTGTCTGATTATTATTGTTACTCGACATTACAATATATATGAGGAAAATACAAGGGTTTCCAGAAAACTAAAGGAAGGGAAACATTTGGTTTTGGTTAAGCTAAGGAGCACCTAATTGAAACCAAGGAAGAGTGTCCATGCAAATGGTATCAACATCTTTGACCATATGCTGATCCTTTCCAGCTTGTTGCCAGGATGTCCACGCTGCCTTATCCTCCCTTTCCAACAGATGGATAAGGGTAAACCCCTTTGGTAAGTGACCGGGTAACTTTTCTTTTACCCGGATGATCATTTACCTTGGTCGAGGTTTTGGTCGACCCAGACCTGTACGGCCAGTACGGATTGTACGGTCATGGTCGATCCAAAATATTCTCCTTCCTTCCTTCTCTTCCTTAATCCAAATAAGAACCTCAACTTAACACTCCCCCTCAAGCTTGACCATGTGGAACAAATCGAGCTTGGAAGGCTACGAGGTCTGCCTCATTAAAAACCTCACTAATGAAAACCCATTGGGATAAAACGTTGATGAGGTAAAAAGAGTAAAGACCCCATAGTAAAGGATAAACTAAGTTGGGTCATATAAATGAGTCCCAAACGATCATGAATGGACTCCATTGTCTTATGTCGAGCTGCCTTTGTAGACACGTCTGCCAATTGATCCTCACTCCTTGTATAGCATGGAAAGATCACTCCTAACCCAATCATTTGTCTCACCTTTTGGCAATCGACTTCAATGTGCTTGGTTCTTTCATGAAAAACTGAGTTGGAGGACATATGGATTGCTGCTTGATTGTCACAGTTCATGGTCATTGGTGTAGACTGATCAATATCCATATGCTTCAATATGCCTTTGATTCACACTAGCTCGTTTGTAAGCTTTAGCATTGCTCTATACTCAACTTTTGCACTAGAACATGCTACCACCTTCTGCTTCTTGCTCTTCCATGTAACCTGATTTCCACCAACAAAGGTACAATAGCCAGTAGTAGACTTCCTATCAGCTCGATCACCAGCCAATCTGCATCACAGTAAGCCATAACTTCAGTGCTCCCATTGCACCCCATCCAGATTCCTTGATCCGGTGATCCATTTAGGTACATCAACATTCTTTCCACCGTGTGCCAATGATACTCCTTTGGTAGTTGCATATGTTGACTCACCTGATTCACAGCAAAACATATATCAGGTCGGGTAATAGTTAAGTATATCAACTTACCAACAAGCTTCCTATAGAGCTTAGGATCATGGAATGGTTTGCTATCTTCAATCTCCCCCTCACGTGGGACCTTGTATCCATCTTCCAAGGGCATCTTGGCTGTCTTTCCTCCATGTTTCCCTGCATCTTTCAAATGATCAAGTTTATACTTTCTTTGGGACATAAACAAACCTTCCTTGGATGTACATATCTCAATTCCAAAGAAGTATTTCATTTCTCCCAAGTCTTTAATTTCAAATACTGATTTGAGAAATTCCTTGGTCGAGTTGATACCATTCTGATCACTTCCAGTGATGATAATGTCATCCACATAGACAAGGAGGACAACAATACCTGTTGGGTCTGTTAAGAGTGAAGAGAGTGTGATCAAGTTCAGATTTCCTAAACCCCTTATCATTCAAGGTTGTGCTTAGCTTATTATACGAAGCCCTTGGTGACAGTTTAAGGCCATAGATAGTCTTCTCTAGTCTCAACACATTTCCCTTCTTGAGAAAGTTGGGTGGAGGATACATATAAACTTCATCTTCAAGTTCCCCTTGCAAGAAGGCATTCTTCACATCCATCAGCTAAAGACCCCATTTCAAGTTCACTGCCTAGGATAAGACTATTTGGATTGTATGAAGTTTGGCCACGGGTGAAAACGTATCAATGAAGTCTTCTCCATATGTTTGGGTGAACCCTCTTGCCACCAATCTTGTTTTCTTCCTATCAACTTTCCCATTTGCAAGATATTTAATAGTGAAGATCCATCTACTTGACACTGCCTTCTTCCCTTTTGGTAGTTCACTCTCATACCAAGTGTCATTCTTGATCATAGCATTCTCTTCATCTCCTACTGATTCTCTCCATGCCTTATCCATAATAGCTTCTTCATATGATCTTGGAATGCTATTCTCATCTAGACTGGTCATGAATGCACAACGTTCTTCAGGGTACTTAGTAAGGGAACATACGACTTTAGATGGATATTCCAAAGCTTGTGCATTGTAGTAGGTCTTTGTACCAAAAGAGCTTGATGGTTCCTTTCTCAATCGTGGACTTCTTCTCAAACCAACTTGCACCACTTCTTGTCTCTGATCATCCACCTGTTAAACAACCTCATCTTTACTTAGAAGAGTACCTCTTGTGGGAAGAATCCATTTTGTTGATCCATGTGGTTCACCCGGCCTTGGTCGATCAAGTCTACTCGGCCTTGGTCGATCTGGTTCGCTCGTACTTGGTCGATCAAGTCCACCCGGCCTTGGTCGATCAGGTTCACTCGGCTCACTCTGTTCATTTGGATCTTTTTATCTTCCCCCAACATCATTTCCATCTTCTTCCTCAACTTCTTCTTGTTGTTCTTCATCCACACCTTGATCATGTAGGTCCTGGTCCTGGTTAGGTCAAGGGTCATCATTCCACCTCTCATGGTCGAAGTGGGTAAAAACTAAGTTAAAACCCAGCCAGTAATCTAGTATTTTATGGCACATGGTTAATATTGGACATCTTATATTCATAGAAGCAAAACATATTTCTTGATTGCTTTATTTAAGGATGTATATTTTTCACAATCCGTCCGTCTTGGAATTTTATTCTTTGGTTCTTCAGTAACACCAATACCAAGTCCTTCTAGGATCATTCTCAAATTAGTTTCTCTATTTGATTCTTGTGATAGCTCCTCCAAATCTGTCCACTTATTTTCTTCATTGTAGCCTTTTGTTTCCACAAATTTCACCTCCCTTGATACTAACACCCTTCTACTCAACGGATCATAACATTAATATCCCTTTTTCGTGGATGAGTATCCAATAAACATAGCCTTCACACTTTTGGCTTCAAGCTTGTTATGTAGTTCACCAGGAATAAGCACAAAGCAAAGGCACCCGAACACCCGGAGATAATCCAATGGAGGTTTTTATTTGTTCAACACCTAAAATGGAGACTGATCTTGTAAGACCTTGGTAGGTATGTGGTTGATCAGGTAGCAAGCAGAAGCCACTGCATCACTCCAGAACCGTTTAATAACATTGGAATGGAACATCATTGACCAGGCAACCTCCATAAGATGCCGATTCTTCCTCTCGTCCACCTCATTTTGTTGAGGAGTGTGAGGGCAGCTTGTTTGACGAAGGATTCCATGTTGAGCAAGGTGTTGCTTGAAGGCTAGACTTTTGTACTCCCCACCATTATCTGATCTAAAAATTTTAAGCTTAGCATTATAATTGTTACTCACATAAGCTTGGAAACTCCTAAATGCTTAAAGAACCCTATCCCTAGATGGCATCAAAGTTATCCAGTTGTAATTCGATTTTTCATCAATGAATGTCACAAACTACTTATAATTATCCTTAGACATGCAAGATGCAGTCCAAACATCCGAATGAACTAAATCAAAACATTTATCATAGGTAGTACTAGAAGTTGGAAAAACAGTTTTACAATGCTTGCCAAAAATGCAAGCCTCACACTCATTATTTTAAAATATAACACCTGGAAACATAAAGTTCAAAGCTCTAAAATAAGGATGACCTAGTCTAGCATGCCACAAGGCATCATTATTCAAGATAGAAGCAGAAGTGAATGAGTAAACATACTCAGAAACATGAGTATGATCTTCTAGCACATATAAGTCTCCCTTGGTTACTCCTTTCCCAATTAGTCTCTTGCTCTCAATATCCTGAAACTTCACATCATTAGGACTGAAGATCACACTGGATTGTAAATCAGAAGTAGACTTTTTCACAGATAGCAAGTTTGAAGTGAAGGCATGCATATAGAAGGCCTTAGATTCTTTGTCAAACAATTTCATATTTCCTATTCTTTTAATTGGAAACTTCTCACCATTAGCTATAATAACATGACCGTAAGCTGGTTCAGTATCTTTAATGAGCCTAGTATCACTAATCATGTGATGAGATGCACCAGAGTCAATTATCAAAGGTTCAAACATGTTGTAGGCATTATATGAATGACTACCCCTAGCTGGTTCATATGCATTTTCAGACTGACCTAGATAATGATGTAAGTCATATTTGGTTCTAGCGTGATCAACAATACTAGACTCAGTTATAGATGCATAGAAGGAATACCCACGAGTGTTACTCAGCGAGTTACCATTGTCCTTGAAGATTTTGATTAGACCATCAATGTATGATCTCCTAATCAAGTCGTTTTCATTGAACTTTTAGTTTGTCTGGTTACCCGGTTGAGTGGTTTGAGTTGTCATGGCCATCATTTGTCGTTCATCCCCTTCACTGATCCTCTTGGTGGTACCCGCAGCAGTTTTCCCAGCAGAACTTGTCCCTTGTTGCTCATTTGTCCCATAGGAAAGGTGAGCTCTAGCCTCTTTATCCTTCATGAACTTGGCTGGCTTGAAGTGTGGGTGTAATACCCAGCACTGACTCTTCTTATGTCCATGCCTCTTACAATGATCACATGTTCCATTGAACCTCCTTTCTTCAAAACGGTTGTGCACCGGCTCTGTTTGCTTGAGGAGCTTCAGCTTGGTTGGCTACAGAGAGTTCTCCCTTGCCTCCAAAGAGTCTAGGAGACCCTTGCTCCTTCTGGATTTGAGCGCATACATCCTCTATATCAGGTAGTTTCCCGGCTCCCAAAATGTGCTTGATAAGGTCATTGTCTGTCGGATTCAAGGTAAGTAAGAGGCCAAAGACCTCTTCTTGCTCTCTTCTCTCATTTAGCTCATCTTGATTAGTAGTGTTTGGCCTTAACATCTCCAGCTCTGAACATAAAGCTCTGAACTTTCCTAAGTGTCCTGTAAACTCCATCTCCTCTTGAACCAGATTGTTGATTGCCCGCTTTACCTCAAACATCCTACTCAGGTTTGAGATGTTCCCATACACCTTTTTGAGTGTGTCACACAGATCCTTCGCCTTCTCACAGTAACTATAAGCCACCAAAATTGAGGGATCCAACAAACTTTGGAGGATGGACATCACAAGCATGTCTTCTTGTATCCACTTTTCCTCGTCTTTTGTGGTATCTTCCTCATCATCTTCATCCTAAGTCATGAGCTTTGGAGCTTCACCAGACGTGATATGTCCCCACAAACTCGTACTTCCCACGTCAGTCTTCACCAACCGAGACCATAGGAGGTAGTTTCCCCCCTCGAGTGTAACCGGAACCACAGCCTTGTTGTTTCCATCTTGAGTATTCAACGAGGTATGAGATCTAAAGTCTTGAGTCTTCTTGTGAATCAAACCCAGATTATGAGAAACCTTGCTCTGATACCATGAAATATTTTAGATAATCTGAGATTTGATGATTGTGTTAGAAAGATTAGGAAGAGAAATGCTTAACAACTACTAAGTCTAATAGGTAATCATGATTAAGAGTCTAGGAAAGTGTTTATGAACTGTCTGATTATTATTGGTACTCGACATTACATTATATATGAGGGTAATACAAGGGTTTCCAGAAAACTAAAAGAAGGGAAACATGTGGCTTTGGTTAAGCTAAGGAGCGCGTAATTCAAACCAAGGAAGAGTGTCCATGCAAATGGTATCAGCATCTTTGACCATATGCTTATCCTTTCCAGCTTGTGTTAGTCTGTCCACGCTGTCTTAGCCTCCTTTTCCAACGATGAATAAGGGTAAACCTCTTTGGTAAGTGACCGGGTAACTTTTCTTTTACCCGGATGATCATTTCTCTTGGTCGAGGTTTTGGACGACCCAGACCTGTACGGCCTGTACAGACTGTACGGTCATGGTCGATCTAAAACCTTCTCCTTCCTTTCTTCTCTTCCTTAACCCAAATAACAAACTCAACTTAATATTTAAGAATCCCAGTTCGTAGATCCTATGACAGAAGAAGAAGAGGCCATCTTCTGAAATGAACATGAAGAACTGGCCGAGAAGCAAACTCGGAAATCGCCGACAAGATCGGAAATCCACCAGTAAAAAGACCGAGATACGTGATCTCCGCGATAGTCTCAGGAAAACTATAGCCGAGGTTAGGGCGGTGAAGTCTCAAATCCATCATGCTACTAGCACGGCACCAGAGATCGAACATGATGAGGACAACAAAACCTAACATCCAAGACAGGATCACTAAGATATCCCAACCAGAAGCTTCACAAGAAGTTTCCATGCCTATTGTGTTCAAGGGACCTATGACTAGACAAAGAACTAAGATACTTCAGCATAAGTTTAATGAGAGCATGAAGCTAGCCTTTGATCAATTTCAGGATAATGCAACTGAGGTTAATCCAACTGGTGAACAAGTTGATCAAGAACCAAGTATCAAGAATGATGGACCATCCGAGAAGACTAAGACCACAAGTGAAGAGCTTTGGCCATTCATTCCGGATCAAACCCACAACAATTTGATGATCATCACCATTGAGGATCAGCACGTCTAGCATGCATTATGGACCAATCAAACCGACCCAAAGGTAAGAAGGTAAGCATTTAAATTCACATTTTCTAACGGTTTGATTATTTTGCAGCTTTGGTCCTTTTGTTTTCTTTTTATTTGAATTTGATTCCCAAACTTCCTTAGCTGGTTTGCACGCCTATTAGGGTTTTCTTTTAGTCAAAAACTTTGTATTATTTGCTTCGAAGACCCTCGAAGGCACCATGGTAATGGACATCTACATAAAAGTTCTAAGTACACCCTTGTTTCTTCCTAGGTGTTGTTTGTATGTCCACTGTGGGAGATGATGTACAATCGGTCTTGATGCAAGCTTTCCACGACCTACAAGATTAGATGAGAAATGTTAGGCAAGACATCGGCACGGTCCAACAGGATTTGGGTGAGGCTTACCCGGATTGAGCAACTAGCAGTTCCTAGGCACACCCGGCGAGTTAACTTGGGGACTGCTCAAAGCAATCCTTTCCAAACCAGAGCAGCCCCACCGAGGACTGGAGTTCATATCCATGACAACCCCGGCCGCCCTAGTACCAGGGACCAACTAGAAGATGACCCCGGACCCCATCCTCAACCAAACCCAAGGAGGAATGACGCTCCAGAAGACTATGGAGAAGAATAAGAGGAGGATTACAACCCACCTCCACAAGCACGGCTTACTCAGACCCCCTATCAGAACCACATCAAATTAGAGGCACCTGCCTTTGCCGAAAAGGTGGAACCGGAGGCTACAACCATCCGGGACCCAAGAGAGTAGCCCTCGTTGTGGCTCAACTGACTGACAACGCCCTGATATGGTGGGACAGAGTCACCACGGACCGGAGTAGGAACCAACTGAGGCCACTTGAGTCTTGGATCGACATGAAGGATCCAATGCGCCAACGGTTTGTCCCACAACTCTTCCACCGAGACTTACAAATGCCTTTCAGGAACCTTAGACAAGGGACTAAGTCAGTAGAAGAATAATATGAAGAGTTTGAACGTTTAAGGAACCGACTTGGACTTAATGAGGAGGAAGAATCCATTATGGCTCAGTTTGTGGATGGACAAATGACCGGATCAGCGGCAAGGTGGAGAGGCAGAACGACTTAGACTTCAATGATCTCATTCACCTAGCCATTCAGGCTGAGCAACACATCAAGAAGAATTCCACTATGAATAAACAACAAGATGCTTGGGGTTCAAGTAACAACTCAAACAACTATCCAAAGACAGTAGACAAGGGCAAGGGGATTAATATAGGCAATCAGCACAAGAACCGACCTACTGAGTCCAACAGACACCAGGACAGAACCTGGTACGAGTACTAACCACCAACGTTCCAGAGACATCACTTGCTTCAAATGCAAAGACCGAGGGCATATGGCAAGGGAGTGCCCAAACCAAAGGGTCATGTTGCTCACTGATGAAGGAGATGAGTCACATGATGAAGATGATCCGATGGTCCAAGAAGAATTTGGTGAGATTGAATATCCGGAAGTGGGGGAAATCTTGATGATCAGGCGGGTACTTAGTGTCCAAGTGCAACCGGCTGAGACCATCCAAAGGGAGAACATATTCCACAGCCGATGTACCATCAGAGGCAATGTATGTAACCTAATCATTGATGGTGGGTCTTGCACTAATGCTGCTAGTGCATACATGGTAGATAAACTTGTCCTAGAAAAGACTAAGCATCCTCATCCGTATAGAGTAAGGTGGCTAGATGATAAGGTTGAACTTCAAATTAAAGAAGGCACCACAGTAATGGACATCTACATAATCCCCTATAAACCGTTTGTACTTTGCACGAAGGATATAAAACTAAAAATTTTTCCTTGTGAAAACCTAAGAGCTCTAGCAAGAACTCGCCTCCCTTCTCTTGCATTGTGAGACAAGAACCTCCACGGTTTAGAGGATTGTGTTGTATCACAAGATTCCCATCCCTCATGTGGTGCAACTTCTTTTCCATGAAATTACTTGTTACTCGGATCCATTGGACGATTAAATTTTCCCAACCGGATCAACCCTTGTGTTGATCGACTCCATATTTCTTTCCTCGGGTCATACAGCCTTTGATAGCCTAGGATTGCATCAGAAAAGCTACTCGAGGAAGCTCGGAAAATGTCATTTACAACTCGCATTGCCGAGACTCGAGTTTTGGATCCCGGAATAATAATGTTGACACGTTACAACAGTACAACCGACCCCAAGGCTCATTTTCAGGCTTTCGAGATTGTGATGGGAAAAGCTAAGTTTAGAGAAAGCGAAAGAGACGTCGGCGAGTGCCGCCTCTTCGTCAAAAACCTCTGGGGGCAGCACTCAAATGGTTCTCTCGCCTGAGGCGAAATTCAGTCGGAAGCTTCCGCCAATTTGCTTCAATGTTTCTCAAACAGTACTCCATGTTCATAGACCGAGAAACCTTCGACGTCGACTTCTGGAGCCTTTCCCAGGGAGAGGACAAATCTCTACGCGGCTTCATAAAACGGTTCAAAACCATTACGGCGAAAGTCAGCGGAATTAGCGATAAAACAGCCATCGACGCGCTCCGAAAGACGCTTTGGTACAAGTCAAAGTTCAGGAAGTGGATCACTCTGGAAAAACCGCATACAATCCAGGACGCACTCCACAAAGCCACGGACTACATCATCGAAGAGGAGACAAAAATTTTATTGCGAAAATATAAAACAACCAAAACGTCTTTAAAGGATCCAAGGTCGGATAAGAAGTCAAAAAAGAAAAACCCTTGCAACGACAAGAACGTCCATCGCGAGGAAGAAGGAACCCATAGAGCACATAGCTACGCTATCAACGCTGGATTAGAGCAAGGCCGGACTATGGGAAACACATGGACCCGGAATCCAAGCTACAACGAGAATGTCTTCTGCGACTTCCACCAAGCTCGCGGCCACTAACCATCAACTGTATAGTTTGTGAGGTCAAACTGGCTGCAAAGCTGATCGCATGAGAACTTTCTGAAGTTTCCAGTGTGAAAGACCTGATCCGCGATTTGGACCGCACTCGGAAAAAAGATAAGGCTCCTCAATCGGAGAACCCTTCCCGTGGGAACCAATCGGGAGAAAAGCGTGGAAGGAGGCAAGATGATCAGGGTAACGACAATAACCACCACCGAGTTAACATGATCATCGGGGGATCCCAGTACTGCAGTGAAACCGTCTCAGCCATCACGGCTTATCAGCGTAAAGCTGAGACTAGCGCATATTCGCCCAACTGTGGTGCACCCCGGGACCTCCCGGAAGAAGCAATCACTTTCGAAGAAGAAGAAGCCAACAGGATTGATCAACCCCACTGCAATCGACTCGTCAATCGATCACTTGATAAGAGACCAGGAGGTCGCCAGAGTTCTCATCAAAACAAGCAGCATGGTCAACGTCATCTTCCGCGACACTCTCAGACCAATGAACGTCGAGCTAGGAGAAGTGGTACCGTCTCCCAAGCCGTTGACAGATTTTTTGGGCACAACGTCGATGACCCACGGATCTATCAAACTACCTGATGAGGGCCTCAAGTCAGTGGCTGGACCACCACCTCATGATATCATACATATAAGCTACATTGACCCAGCAGCGACATAGGTGCATTCAAAGAAGGATATCTTCGCAACCATGAGGATTTTGACCGTGTAACCAATTTCTATAGACTCTCAACTCAACCAGAGCACATGGCAAATTGGTTTCATACCAAAACGAGTAATGGTTTAGGAGATATACCATTTACAAGTAAGACTACCTACACTGCATCAGAAGTGGTTCTATTAAGGAAAGTAACTCATTGCTTAAGGAGGGTACTACTCAAACTCACGTGTGGAATCTAGGAGATACTCTATATCATCCAGAAGGTATCCCATTTTTCCTACCATGTGCCAGCATCCAGAGGATTAGGAGAATCTTCGTGCACTTCAACTTTCCTTATATGGAGCCAACCACCATTAATGTCCAACAGTTCTTTTCCCTTGGATTTATGCACGAGTTCAGCACCTCAAATTCATCCAAAGGGGGTTATTATTTTCCCCTAAAATAAATAATAAGTAAAGATTTCGTATTCCCTAGCTTGCCAAAAATGCCAAAAACATATTTTGGAACAAGGTTGGAGAAAAATGCAACCAGCCAATTGGATATGGGAGATCATGATATCAAGTCATGTATTCTGGATCAGGAACATTCCCTAGAGGTACCCACGCCCTATTGGCCAGAGAAACAAGCCTAGACTCCAACAAACATGGACAAGGTTAAGTATTGTATGCTGTCATCATTTTATAAGTATATTTACGTTGGTATAATACACTTGTCTTTGCCAAGGTGTTTTGATCCAGGAATTAAACAAGAAGAAAGCTTCAAATAGATCCCACCAGATAGTCTTTTGTTGAAAGGAGAATCAACTCCAAAGATGGTCAGAACCGAGGCTACAAGAAGTATGAAGGACAGTCTGTTCCAGAAGGGGTGCAATGACCATGTCCAGGTCAGAGGCGTTATCCTTTCCTATCTCTTCAAAGAAGAACCACCAGATGCATCATGCATCACCAAACCGAAATCATACCAAGGTAAGACTCTAGCCTCCAAAAATAGTATGAAACCCCACTTCCTCTATCTTGGTGCTGGTAAATTGGTTTTGAGGAGAAAACCTTTTGAAGAGGGAGGAAATGATGAGGGCCTCAAGTCAGTATTTGGACCACCACCTCATGAGATCAACCATATAAGCTACATTGGAGCCAGAAGCGACATAGGTGAATTCGAAGAAGGATATCTTTGAAACCATGAGGATTTTGACCGTGAAACCAATTTCTATAGATTCTCAACTCACGCAGAGCACGTGGACAATTTGTTTCATACCAAAAGTAGTAATGTTTTAGGAGATATACAATTTACAAGCAAGACTACCTACACTGCACCAGAAGTGGTTCTATATAAGGAAAGTAACTCATTTCTTAAGGAGTGTATTACTCAAATTCACGTGTGGAAGCCAGGAGACACTCTATATAATTCAGAAGGTATCCCATTCGTCCTACCATGTTCTAGCATCCATAGGATTCGAAGAATTCTCTTCCACTTCAACTTTCCTTAGATGGAGCCACCCGACATTAATGTCCAACAGCTCTTTTCCCTTGGATTTATGCACGCGTTCAGCACCCTCAGATTCATCCAGAAGGTTCCCAGGAAGCACTCATATCCCCTTAAATTGTCCAGATACAAGAAGCTCATTACATTTACCATTTTGGCCGAGATTCTCTCATTTAGGCCTAACGGCTAGTTTTTCTTAATTTTATTGTGTTACTATTTTATTAGCTTTCTATGTCATTTTACTGAGCATATATAAGCTCACTAGTTGTTTCATTGTAACTCACAAAATTTTTACCCAAAAATCAATGAACTTTTAAGTTTCTTTTCTCCAAAGTCTTGTGTCTTTGTGTGAGTTTGATCATCAAGTCTTGTGTGGAATCAATTGGCTCTTTGATTGTCGATTGAGGCTGCTTGTGAATTCAAGTGTTCTTCTTCGTGTTTGACTGTGGAATGATTCAAAAAACCGTTCTATCGAGTATCATCATCGACTCTTCCATCCACCGGTTTTAAAGTCGATTAGATCGATTGTACAACCAACCCGTCTTGTTGGATCGTCCATCACCTTTGATCCAAGGATCATACATCCTTTGATAGCTTAGGATTTTGAGGGATACTCCTTTGGTAGTTGCATATGTTGACTCACCTGATTCACAGCAAAACATATATCAGGTCGGATAATAGTGAAGTATATCAACTTACCAACAAGCTTCCTATAGAGCTTAGGATGATGGAACGGTTTGCTATCTTCAATCTCCCCCTCACGTGGGACCTTGTATCTATCTTCCAAGGGCATCTTGGCTGTCTTTCCTCCATGTTTCCCTGCATCTTTCAAACGATCAAGTGTATACTTTCTTTGGGACATAAACAAACCTTCCTTGGATCTACATATCTCAATTCCAAAGAAGTATTTCATTTCTCCCAAGTCTTTAATTTTAAATACTGATTTGAGAAATTCCTTGGTCGAGTTGATACCACTCTGATCACTTCCAGTGATAATGTCATCCACATAGACAAGGAGGACAACAACACCTGATGGGTTTGTGAGAGTGAAGAGAGTGTGATCAAGTTCAGATTTCCTGAACCCCTTACCATTCAAGGTTGTGCTTAGCTTATTATACGAAGCCTTTGGTGACTGTTTAAGGCCATAGATAGTCTTCTCTAGTCTCAACACATTTCCCTTCTTGACCAAGTTGGGTGGAGGATACTTATAAACTTCATCTTCAAGTTCCCCTTGCAAGAAGGCATTCTTCACGTCCATCTGCCAAAGACCCCATTTCAAGTTCACTGCCAAGGATAAGACTATCTGGATTGTATGAAGTTTGGCTACGGGTGCAAAAGTATCAATGAAGTCTTCTCCATATGTTTGGGTGAACCCTCTTGCCACCAGTCTTGATTTCTTCCTATCAACTTCCCCATTTGCAAGATATTTAATAGTGAAGATCCATCTACTTGACACTGCCTTCTTCCCTTTTGGTAGTTCACTCTCATACCAAGTGTCATTCTTGATCATAGCATTCGCTTCATCTCCTACTGATTCTCTCCATGCCTTATCCATCACAGCTTCTTCATATGATCTTGGAATGCTATTCTCATCTAGACTGGTAATGAATGCACAATGTTGTTCAGGGTAGTTAGCAAGGGAACATACGACTTTAGATGGATATTCCACAGCTTGATGGTTCCTTTCTCAACCGTGCACTTCTTCTCAAATTAACTTGCACCACTTCTTGTCTCTGATCATCCACCTGTTAAGCAACCTCATCTTTCTTTAGAAGAGTACCTCTTGTGGGAAGAATCCATTTTGTTATTCCATGTGGTTCACCCGCTTGAAACAGATTGTTGATTGCCCGCTTTACCTCAAACACCCTACTCAGGTTTGAGATGTTCCCATACACCTTTTTGAGTGTGTCACACAGATCCTTCGCCTTTTCACAGTAACTATAAGCCACCAAAACTGAGGGATCCAACAATCTTTGGAGGATGGACATCACAAGCATGTCTTCTTGTATCCACTTTTCCTCCTCTTTTGTGGTATCTTCCTCATCATCTTCATCCTGAGTAATGAGCTTTGGAGCTTCACCAGACGTGATATGTCCCCACAAACCCTTACTTCCCACAGCAGTCTTCACCAACCGAGACCATAGGAGGTAGTTTCCCCCCTTGAGTGTAATCGGAACCACAGCCTTGTTGTTTCCATCTTGAGTCTTCAACGGAGTATGAGATCTAAAGTCTTGAGTCTTCTTCTGAATCAAACCCAGATTATGAGCAACCTGGCTCTGATACCTTGAAATATTTTAGATAATCTGAGATTTGATGATTGTGTTAGAAGAAGAGAAATGCTTAACAACTACTAAGTCTAATAGGTAATCATGATTAAGAGTCTAGGAAAGTGTTTATGAACTGTCTGATTATTATTGGTACTCGACATTACATTATATATGAGGGTAATACAAGGGTTTCCAGAAAACTAAAAGAAGGGAAACATGTGGCTTTGGTTAAGCTAAGGAGCGCGTAATTCAAACCAAGGAAGAGTGTCCATGCAAATGGTATCAGCATCTTTGACCATATGCTGATCCTTTCCAGCTTGTGCCAGGCTGTCCACGCTGTCTTATCCTCCTTTTCCAACCGATGAATAAGGGTAAACCCCTTTGGTAAGTGACCGGGTAACTTTCCTTTTACCCGGATGATCATTTCCCTTGGTCGAGGTTTTGGTCGACCCAGACCTGTACGGCCTGTACGGACTGTACGGTCATGGTCGATCCAAAACCTTCTCCTTCCTTTCTTCTCTTCCTTAACCCAAATAAGAAACTCAACTTAATATTGAAAAATCCCAGTTCGAAGATCCTATGACAGAAGAAGAAGAGGCCATCTTCTGGAATGAACACGAAGAACTGGCCGAGAAGCAAACTCGGAAATCGCCAAAAAGATCGTAAATCGCCGACAAGATCGAAAATCCACCAGTAAAAAGTCCGAGATCCGTGATCTCCGCGATAGTTTCAGGAAAACTGTAGCCGAGGTTAGGGCGGTGAAGTCTAAAATCCATCATGCTACTAGCAACGCACCAGAGATCGAACATGATGAGGACATTCCAACTGAACTGGAACCAGATCTAACCAAAGCTGACATCCAAGACATGATCACAAAGATGTCCCAACCAGAAGCTTCCCAAGAAGTGTCCATGCCTATTTTGTTCAAGGGACCTATGACTAGAAAAAAGAACTAAGATACTTCAGCATAAGTTTAATGAGAGAATGATGCTTGCCTTTGGTCAATTTCAGGATAATCCAACTGAGGTTAATCCAACTGGTGAACAAGTTGATCAAGAACCAAGTATCAGGAATGATGGACCAACCGAGAAGACTTAGACCACAAGTGAAGACCTTTGGCCATACATTCCGGATCAAACCCACAACAATTTGATGATCATCACCATTGAGGATCAGCACGTCTAGCATGCATTATGGACCAATCAAACCGACCCAAAGGTAAGAAGGTAAGCATTTAAATTCACATTTTCTAACGGTTTGATTGTTTTGTAGCTTTGGTCCTTTTGTTTTCTTTTTATTTGAATTTTATTCCCAAACTTCCTTAGTTGGCTTGCACGCCTATTAGGGTTTTCTTTTAGTCCAAAACTTTGTATTATTTGCTTCGAAGACCCTCGAAGGCACCACGGTAATGGACATCTATATAAGTCCCCTATAAACCGTTTGTACTTTGCACGCATGATATAAAACAAAAACTTTTCCTTGTGAAAACCCTAAGAGCTCTAGCAAGAACTCTCCTCCCTCCTCTTGCCTTGTGAGACCAGAACCTCCACGGTTTAGAGGATCGTGTTGTATCACGAGATTCCCATCCCTCGTGTGGTGCACTTCGTTTCCATCAAGTTACTTGTTACTCGGATCCATTGGATGATTAGATTTTCCCAACCGGATCAACCCTTGTGTAGATCGACTCCGTCTCTCTTGCCTCGGGTCATACAGCCTTTGATAGCCTAGGCTTGTATCATTTATGGTATCAGAGCTGAAGTTCCTTCAGCGTCAGGTCATATCTATCCTTGTCTCCTTTTATTTGCATTCGGTTTTTACTTTCATTTCTGTTTTTGCATTGATAAATCAAAAACCAATAATAATCGCTTTTTCTTGTTTCATCTATTTATATTTTCATAAAACTATAAAACCCATAAAAAAAATTGATTTTTCATTTGTTGCATTTAGTAGTTTCATCTCGGTCCAAATAAAAAAAAGTGTGTTCATCCTGTTCTTCATATTGTTGTCTAGTTTATTATCCTAGATCCTTAGTTTCGTTCAGAAAAATCATTAAAACTTGTTAGTTAAGATGCATATTCGAGTTTTCCGTTTTTTGGTCAAGTTTTCAAATTAGTTTCCTTTTCGGGTCGAAAGTATCACGGATTTCCTTTTATTTCTCGTCGGCCATATTTTCTTTCCTTTTATTTATTGCAAAATCCTTTAGGCTGCTAAGCTATTTAAAAAGAAAAAGAGAGAGAGAGAGAAATAGGTAACATTCCAATCGAGTATCATCCATCGTTATTATTCTTTTTTTTTTGTTTACATAAAAGTTCTAAGTACACCCTTGTTTCTTGCTAGGTGTTGTTTGTATGTCCACTATGGGAGATGATGTACAATCGGCCTTGATGCAAGCTTTCCACGACCTACAAGATTAGATGAGAAATGTTAGGCAAGACATCGGCACGGTCTGACAGGATTGGGTGATAGGCTTACCCGGATTGAGCAACTAGCAGTTCCTAGGCACACCCGACGACTTGACTTGGGGACAGCTGAAAGCAATCCTTTCCAATCCGGAGCAGCCCCACCGAGGACTGGATTTCATATCCATGAAAACCCCAGCCCTAGTACGTGGGACCAATGCTAAGAAGAGGACCCCGGACCCCATCCTCAACCAAACCCAAGGAGGAATGAGGCTCCAGAAGACTATGGAGAAGAATAAGAGGAGGATTACAACCCACCTCCACGAGCACGGCTTACTCAGACTCCCTATCAGAACCACATCAAATTAGAGGCACCTGCCTTAGCTGGAAAGGTGGACCCAGAGGCTACAACCATCCGGGGCCCAAGAGAGTAGCCCTCGTTGTGGCTCAACTGACTGACAACGCCATGATATGATGGGACAGAGTCACCATGGACTGGAGTTGGAACCAACTGAGGCCACTTGAGTCTTGGATCGACATGAAGGATCTAATGCGCCAACGGTTTGTCCCACAACACTTCCACCGAGACTTACAAAGGCCTTTCAGGACCCTTAGACAAGGGACTAAGTCAGTAGAAGAATACTATGAAGATTTTGAACGTTTGAGATACCGACTTGAACTTAATAAGGAGGAAGAATCCATTATGGCTCAGTTTGTGGATGGACAAATGACCGGATCAGCAGCAAGGTGGAGAGGCAGAACTACTTAGACTTCAAAGATCTATTCCACCTAGCCATTCAGGCTGAGCAACAAATCAAGAAGAAGTCCATTAGGAATAAACCACAAGATGCTTGGGGTTCAAGTAACAACTCCAACAACTATCCAAATACAGTAGACAAGGGCAAGGGGATTGATATAAGCAATCAGCACAAGAACCGACCTACTCAGTCCAACAAATACACCAGGACATAACCTGGTACGAGTACTAACCACCAACGTTCCAGAGACATCACTTGCTTCAAATGCAAAGGCCAAGGGCATATGGCAAGGGAGTGCCCAAACCAGAGGGTCATGTTGCTCGCTGATGAAGGAGATGAGTCACATGATGAAGATGATCCGATGGTCTAAGAAGAATTTGGTGAGATTGAGTATCTGGATGTGGGGGAAAGCTTGATGATCAGGCGGGTACTTAGTGTCCAAGTGCAACCGGCTGAGACCATCCAAAGGGAGAACATATTCGACAGCCGATGTACCATCATAGGAAATGTATGTAACCTAATCATTGATGGTGGGTCTTGCACTAATGCTGCTAGTGCGTACATGGTAGATAAACTTGGCCTAGAAAAGACTAAGCATCCTCATCCGTATAGACTAAGGTGGCTAGATGATAAGGTTGAACTTCAAATTAAAGAAAAAGTGACCATTCCATTTAGCATTGGTAAGTACCAAGATGAATTAGTTTGTGATCTAGTACCCATGCAAGCTGGACATGTTTTCTTCGGTAGACCGTGGCAATGGGATAGAGAAACTAAGCATGATGGTCGATCTAATATGTACACATTCATGCATGACAAGCCTAAGATTAGCTTCGCACCTCTCACACCAGCACAAGTCCATGAATTACAGTTACAAATGGTTAAGGAAAAAGAGAAATCTGTCAAGTCTAACTTTCTTATTAGGCCTAGCTATATACGGAAGGCTGCTGCTACCAAACACACAATGCTACTAATGATCTTAAAGGAGCTTTTGAGTGCAGGTTTTGTTGAATTGACACTTCATCCGGAGATTAGTAAACTTCTTGACAGGTTCAAGGATGTGTTTCCAGAGGATATCCCACACGGCTTACCACCACTTACGGGCATAGAGCCCCAAATAGATTTCCTACCCGGAGCTGCCTTGCCAAGTAAACCAGCCTATAGGGTAAACCCAGAGGAGACCAAGGAGCTTAAAAGGCAAGTCCAAGACCTAATAGATAAGGAATATGTTAGGGAAAGCCTTAGTCCTTGTGCCGTACCAGTATTGTTAGTACCCAAGAAGGATGGTACATGGAGGATGTGTGTAGACTACCGAGCCATAAACAACATCACCATTAAGTATAGACACCCCGTACCACGCCTTGATGACATGTTAGATGAGTTGAGTGGAGCCACGATATTCTCAAGATAGACCTTAAGAGTGGGTACCACCAGATTAGAATGAAGGAAGGTGATGAGTGGAAGACTGCCTTCAAGACCAAGCAAGGTCTCAATGAGTGGCTTGTGATGCCATTTGGATTCACCAATGCTCCCAACACTTTCATGCGCCTCATGAACCATGTTCTTAGACCCTACATCATTAAGTTTGTTGTGTTATACTTCGAAGACATTTCGATTGATAGTACCACTTTATTTCAACATTTGACACACCTTGAGAAAGTACTAAAGACACTTTGGCAAGGACTTTATGCAAACCTCAAGAAGTGCACATATTGCACTGATAAACTTGTTTTCCTATTTTTTTTTTTTTGTGATTTCACAGGGAATACAGGTGGACGAGAAGAAGGTGAAGGCAATCCAAGACTGGCCGGAACCAACCAACATCAGCCAAGTCCGGAGTTTTCATGGTCTAGCAAGCTTCTACAGGCGGTTTTTTAAAGACTTCAACAATATAGCTGGTCCCCTCACTGATGTGGTAAAGAAGACTATTGAGTTCACATGGGAAAAGGCACAACAAGACGCCTTCGAAACATTGAAGGGCCACCTTACCCATGCACCAGTCCTAGTTCTCCCTGATTTCAACAAAACCTTTGAAGTGGAGTGTGATGCATCTGGAATTGGGATTGGGGCCGTGTTGACTCAAGCAGGGAGACCAGTGTCCTATTTCAGTGAGAAGTTGAGTGGTGCTACACTAAACTACGCAACGTATGACAAGAAGTTGTATGCACTAGTGAGGGCATTGGTGAAATGGCAACACTACTTGCTTTCCAAGGAATTTGTAGTCCATACCGACCATGAAACATTGAAACACCTAAGGGGTCAGACCAACCTCAAGAAGCGACATGCTCTGTGGATGGAGTTCATTGAAACCTTCCCCTACATCATCAAGTACAAGAAGGAAAGGAAAACATTGTAGCCGATGCACTCTCAATGATACATGCTTTGATTGCCACAATGGAAGCCGAGGTGATGGGATTTGAATTCATTAAGGATCTATATGGTGAAGACCCAGATCTTGCTGAGATCTATTCTGAGTGTACCAAAGGACCCCAAGGGAAGTTCTATCTACATGAAGGGATTCTATTTAAAGGCAGAAGGCTATGCATTCCACATTGCTCATTGAGGGACTTAATCACCCGAGAAGCTCATGGAGGAGGACTCATGGGACACTTTGGAGTGGATAAGACTTTGGCTATGGAACGAGAACACTTCTACTGGCCTCACCTAAAGAAGACAATTGGATCCCATTGCGCAAGATGTGTGACTTGCAAGAACGCCAAATCCAAGGTGCAACCACATGGCCTATATATGGCCATGCCGATCCCCACTGCCCCTTGGGTGGATCTATCTATGGACTTTGTACTAGGCTTGCCAAAGGTACAACACAAGGACTCCATCTTTGTAGTGGTAAATCGATTCTCCAAGATGGCACACTTCATACCTTGTGCCAAGGTGAATGATGCATCTAAGACGGATGATCTGTTCTTCAAGGAGGTTGTGCGCTTACACAGAGTACCTCAGACCATTGTATCCGACCAGGATAGCAAATTACTCAGTCACTTCTAGAGAACCTTATGGAAAAAGATGGGGACTAAGCTCTTATTCTCCACTACATGTCATCCTCAAACGGATGGCCAAATTGAAATGGTCAACCAGACTTTATCCACCCTACTCAGGGCCACCATTGGACGGAACATGAAGAATTGGGTTGAGTGCATTCCCTTCATAGAGTTCGCCTACAACCGAGCTCAACATTCGGTCACAAAGATGTCACCCTTTGAATCCGCCTATGGTTTCAATCTAAACACCCCCTTGGACCTCAAACCACTACCACCAGCTGAGGTTGTTAGCTTGACAGGAGAAGCTAAAGCCAAGTACGTCAAGGAACTCCACCAGAGGGTCACTGGCAGCTTGGAGAAGATGACTGAGCAGTACACAAGGCATGCCAATAAGGGTCGCCGAGACATTGTATTTGAACCAAGAGAATGGGATTGTCTACACATCAGACAAGAAAGGTTTCCAAACCAGAGGAGCTCAAAGTTACATCCAAGAGGAGATGGACCATTTCAAGTGATCGAGAGAATCAACAACAATTCTTATCATCTCGACCTACCAGGTGATATGAATTATCCTCTACGCTCAATATAACTGACTTGTCTCCTTTCCTTGCAGATGAACCAGTTTTGAGGTCAAAACCTTTTGAAGGGGGAGGGAATGATGAGGAAATTCCAACTGAACCGGAACCAGATCTAACCGAACCTGACATCCAAGACATGATCACTAAGATGTCCCAACCAGAAGCTTCCCAAGAAGTGTTCATGCCTATTGTGTTAAAGGGACCTATTACTAGACAAAGAGCTAAGATACTTCAGCATAAGTTAAAGGAGAGCATGATGCTTGCCTTTGATCAATATAAGGATAATCCAACTGAGGTTAAGCCACCTGGTGAACAAGTTGATCAAGAACCAAGTATCAATAATGATGGACCAACCGAGAAGACAAAGACCACAAGTGAAGACCTTTGGCCATTCATTCCAGATCAAACCCACATCAATTTGATGATCATCAGCATTAAGTATCAGCACGTCTAGCATATGGACCAATCAAACGAACCCAAAGGTAAGAAGGTAAGCATTTCAATTCACATTTTCTAACGGTTTGATTGTTTTGTAGCTTTGGTCCTTTTGTTTTCTTTTTCTTTGAATTTTATTCCCAAACTTCCTTAGTTATCTTGCACGCCTATAGGGTTTTCTTTTAGTCCAAAAATTTGCATAATTTGCTTCAAAAACCCTCGAAGGCACCACGGTAATGGACATCTATATAAATCCCCTATAAATCGTTTGTACTTTGCACGAATGATATAAAAGTAAAACTTTTCCTTGTGAAAACCTAAGAGCTCTAGCAAGAACTCGGCTCCCTCCTCTTTCCTTGTGAGACCAGAACCTCCATGGTTTAGAGGATTGTGTTGTATCACAAGATTCCCATTCATAATGTGGTGCAACTTCTTTTCCATCAAATTACTTGTTACTGGGATCATTGGACGATTAGATCTTCCCAACCGGATCAACCCTTGTGTAGATCGACTCCTTATTTCTTTCCTCGGGTCATACAGCCTTTGATAGCCTAGGATTGTATCAGAAAAGCTACTCGAGGAAGCTCGGAAAACGCCATTTACAACTCGCATCACCGAGACTCAAGTTTCGGATCCTGGAAAAATCATGTTGACACGTTACGACAATACAACCGACCCCAAGGCTCATTTTCAGGTTTTCCAGATTGCGATGGGAAAAGCTAAGTTTAGAGAAAGCGAAAGAGACGTCGGCGAGTGCCGCCTCTTCGTCAAAAACCTACGGGGGCAGCACTCAAATGGTTCTCTCGAGTGAGGCGAAATTCAATCGGAAGCTTCCGCCAAATCGTTTGGGAGTTTCTCAAACAGTACTCTATGTTCATAGACCGATGATCCTCCCACTTTTCCTACAATGTGCCAGCATCCAGAGGATTAGGAGAATCTTCGTGCACTTCAACTTTCATTATATGGAGCCAACCACCATTAATGTCCAACAGTTCTTTTCCCTTGGATTTATGCACGAGTTCAGCACCTAAAATTCATCCAAAGGGGGGTTATTATTTTCCCCTTCAATAAAATAATAGGTAAAGATTATGTATTCCCTGGCTTGTCAAAAATGCCCAAAACATATTTTGGAACAAGATTGGAGAAAAATGCAACCAGCCAATTGGATATGGGAGATCATGATATCAAGCCATGTATTCTGAATCAGGAATATTCCCTAGAGGTACCCACGCCCTATTGGCCAGAGAAACAAGCCCAGACTCCAACAACCATGGACAATGTTAAGTATTGTATGCTGTCATCATTTTATAAGTATATTTACGTTGTTATAATACACTTGTCTTTGCCAAGGTGTTTTGATCCAGGAATTAAACAAGAAGAAAGCTTCAAAGAGATCCCACCAGATAGTTTTTTTGTTGCAAGGAGAATCAACTCCAAAGATGGTCAGAACCGAGGCTACAAGAAGTTTGAAGGTCCGAACCTTTAAGCACGAATTTTTGAATAAGCCATCTTCCGCTCATTCAACGACCGAAAATTCTCCAGAATCAACAACTCAAACAACAACCAAAGAACAACAAGTTCCAGAGCCCAAAGTTTCGACCCAACCCGAGAAGGCAAGCCCAACGAAAGATGCCAATCCCGAGACTAGCACTATCGATGCAACACAACAGCCGAGTAAACACACTCGCGCAAAAAACATAGCTACGAGATTGCTTGATCCCCAAAAGGGGTACGTAGGCAGATCGCCAAAAGGTGAGTTCAGCTATCCCCCTCTCCAAAAGGTGAGGGAGTGGGTACATATTCGAATATATGTATATTCCGCATTCTAAAAATATTTGCCTTGTACTCAATATTTTTGAAAATTTCTTTCAGAAATAAAGGTTTCATTAAAATCTAGCAAAATCTCCCTTATCACACAAAGGTCTCATGATACTGTCGGAAAAACACAACTGCATACGAGCAAAATGATTTTTTGCACCAACATGAAAACGGAAACTCGCAAAAAATGATCCCGCCTCAAAAACGGATCAACAACATACTAACTCGTCAAGCAAAGAAACTTCATCACATAACCTAACGAATCAACAGATTCCGCCACCTCACAAACATATCCTGGTCACATAATCGACTCCGACTCCCGACCAAAACACGAGATCCCTCTCTCGCATACTTGAAAAATGTTAATAATAAAAATATTGTTTTCGAAAAAAAAAACAGGCGAGACGTTGTATAAATCTTCAAGGACAAGCTCCCAATCCATCCATGACAACAAAATCATGAACGCTCATCGATTGGCCCCGCCGAGCAGATTAGCCGTCCTAAACAAGCGTATTTAGGTCCGTCCTAAGTGACATATCCTCACACATCTGACTAGGATAAATACTGCGCTATAAAAGAAATCCAAAATTTTGGTAAGCACTTCTGGACGACTTAAAAATTATCTCCGGAGGGATGCTCGACTCCGGCCAGACAAGTCATATATGCCGAAAACCAATCGTGGAATTTAAATCGAAATGGCGTCAAGTTAAAATCACAACCAGCAAAATGAAAAATCGATTAGTCATCGCAAAGCCTCAAACCGAAAGTAAACCTAGGTCTTACCCTAAACCCAGCACAGTGATCTCTAACGTCTCAAGGCATGATATCAAAAAGATATGAGATCCTGAAATCATGTCTCTTCGTCTGCATCTAAACGCTCCCTAAACTTTGAAAAATACTCAAGCATCACGGACGAGCAACGAGTAGGACGATTCGAAAAAAGGGTAAGGAGCGAGATGACAACTCGAAACCCCCCCCCCCCCCACAATCAACGAATACCCAAACATTCTTTTTAAATCTAAAGCATGATTTATAAAACAAACGATTCAAAGTCAAATGTTTTGTCAAAATCAATCCGTTCACCGCCATTTCGATCCAGCTGACTATTGAGGTAGTCTCTAAGTACGTTGTTAGGAGAACATAGCTCAACAACTACGCCATCATCAACGATTGCGTGTTTCTCTTTGCGAGACCTTCACCTTTCCTTCCTCCCCCGATCTTCGTACGGAATGAACCCGTCCATTCTCGATTCTGTCCCTTCCTCTACCGCTAAATCTAGTTGAAACCGAGAACGTTGCAGAGCCACAGCGCGGCGAACCCGCTTTGGAGTAAACATTGCCCAAACGAATTGGCGATCCCGAAGAAGATCCCTTGTGGTTCGCAAGCCTTCCGGACACGGAGGGAGAGGGCTAGTCTCTATAAAAGAAAAAAAGACATGAAAGGTCAAAACATCATGAAAACCAAAGCTAGCGGGTACCCGATCAAGAATACCTCTTTGGCCCCATCTAGTCTTAAAAATAGGAATGCAACTCTCCTCCACAGATGCGTTATTCTAAAAAAAATGCTCCTTCCAGTAGTGGTAGTTTGATACGAACCCCGTTATGATCGTCATTCTCGGTCGAGGCCTCAGCTGAACTATGCCCGAATTCCCCCAATGCATCAACATGTATTTGAGATGATCAACTTCGAGGGTCATACGCCGCTCGTAACTCAGCACCAAAATCCAAAAAATGTGTTGCAAACCGCACATGTTGACCTAACTGACCGACAATTTGAACCGGTTGAACAGCCGCACGATAACTTCTAGGATGGGAAACCATAGGTGGCACTGCTTTAAATATGCCTCATTACGTAAAATAACCTTCGGGTGTAGATCCAGAAACTTCCCCTTCTATCGGAAGAAGAAACTCTACTGACTCCGGAACACCGCAGAAATTCTGAATGGAATCAAGCCCATTGGAAAAACTCTCGCTCGGGCAGCCGGCAACGGGATTGGCATGGAACGGAGTAGGAGCCCATGTTCCGGGCCTAGGAGTATTCACCTCGCCCCTAGAAACCCAGTACGCCTCGGCCTCCTCCAGATCAACCGACTGTGCTGCGAACTCCACCTTGGGTTCAACATCTCTATGTTGCGAGCTAGAGCTGCCAGGAATAGAACGATCAGGATGAGACTTGGTGGAAGTTTTCCTCCTTGAAGACATGATTTTCTTTTCTTTTTTTCTAAAATATGCCAAGAGGAGATAAAAGAGAGAATGATTTTCTGTAGAAAAACGTTTGTGGAAAATGAGCAAGTGAAGAACTCCAATAACTTACTCCACTTACTTATAGGCCAGAAAATTCACTATTCACCCCGGATTTTCAGACATTGGATTCCGCCTAACTTACCCGAATCATCTAAATCGCTCGCAAGAACAAAACAATTCTAACGAGATGGGGGTTAAGTGTTGGTGTCAAAATTGTTCACGATGGGATCAAAGCCTGAAACTTTCCAGAAAAAATTCCTCATAAGAAAAAAGGAGATAAAATTTCAAAGAAAAGAAAGGCGGAAAAACAAAATCAAGTTTTGTATAACGGATTGATATGAAAAGTCCCCAAGCAAACGGATCCAAATTATCGAAACAACGAAAACAACTGTGGGTCTCAGCCATCCGACTCGCCCGTTTGGCGAGTAGGACCAATCCAACTCATCAAACGGGCGAGTTGGGCCGAGCACCACGGCCAACTCGCCTATTCGCCGTGTTGGACCGAGGATGATGGTCAACTCTCCCGTTCGTCGATTTGGACCAACCAATTCATCTTTATCTTGTCCTCGTGGCCTCCTTTTCGGGTTTGGAAAGGACTCCTTCTGTTTTTACCTCAATTGGAGTTACCATTTGAACCTTACAACTTAAAGGATTTACTTTCTCGTGCAAGGTTTGAATTATTATAAGATGGAAATGGTTAACTTAACACCTAAGTCTACCTCCACTATACGGGGAATCTGAACCTTATTCGAAACGACGACGTTGCGGTAGCGCTCTTTCGATAAACCGTAAAAATGCTAAAGTCGAGAAACGGCCCGAGAAGGTCTGAAACGTGCCTAAAGGCCTACTCGCGAGTTTATACAAAATTAAGCCCAATACCTATGATCGCCTTTTGTATTGCGGGAAAGGATAAATGTCAAGTTCAAAAGATAAATATCAAGTTCAGGAGATAAATGTAAAGTTTCCGAAGATAAACACAAAGATCGAAGGAAAATGGAATATTCCCGGAAGGTGATAAACTCGATCAAGGGCAAAAGGGAAAGGAGTAAACCGCCTCTAAAATCAGTATATAAGGACGTCGAAGTTGAAGAGGAAAAGGGACGCAATTCTTTACTCAAAGCAAACATAGCACTTAGAGAAATTTAGGCATATTTCTGTTTTTCTGTTATCGATCTGCGACTCAACTAGGTTTAATCAGGTCATACAAGGTTTGAACTAGGAACTAGCCGAAGGCTCTTACTGCTTAGGCTTACCTATTGTAACACTCAAACCACAGATTCGGAATAAGATCATCTTTGCTCTGTTTTCATTTTATTGATTCATAATAATTTCATTTGTTCTCATTGTTTGATTGCTTGGCGTGTGGTTTAGCAGATATCCGGGACCTCTGGGAAAGTTAGGTTTAATTATCTTTCCTATTTTTATCAGAAAATCGACAGTGTGAATTTTTGTTCCCACAGACACCAAATGTTGAGCAGCGATCGACAGTCCGGGCTGAGTCCGTAGCATCTTGCGAAACGGTCAACATCGATCGATACTTGCACATGTTCGTCAATCGACAACGACCAGTAACCCACCAAGTTCGTTTGCCAAGAATCGACGTGGAGCAACTGCATTCTTCAAGGCACTCGTCGAAGACTCCATCAGCACCCATAGGCGACATTAATAAGCAAAAGGAAGATGAACCAGAGCCTATGATCATTGATGAGGCTATAGATGGACTAGTTTCGAGGAGAAAGAGGAACAAGGTTCCTAAACATCTAAGAAGAGAAGCTAATGAGCAAGAGATAGATTGTTTCACCAAAAGGATGATGAGGATCCTAGTGGACGTGCCACTCGATGATGCTTATTGTGTCCATAAACTCTGGATGTTTCTCAGAGAAAGCTGAGAAACTATAGAAGACATTGAGTTCCATCAGATAAGAGAGAAGCTGAAGCAGAGAATTACATTGAAGAAGAAGAGTTATCTAGGGATGTTCGTGGTACCCCGTATGATTAGAGGTCACAGCTACCCTAATGCCCTCTGCGACACAGGTTCTTCAGTCAGCATCATTGAGACGGTGTATTTATTGTTCTAAGAGGTTATAATATCCTAAATAATTAACTGTCAAATTAACCCTTAATCCTAACACACAAAACAATACTATTGCCAAGAGAGATAAGGTGTAGTACTTAGGGATCGACTCCACAGAGAGCAATGACACACAATAGATTTCTTATTTCTAAGGACTAAGCTAGGTAGATATATATATATATATATATATATATATATATATATATATATATATATATATCAGTAGTATTTAATCAATTTAAGGATATATTTCTTCTAGAAGGTGTATATGCAATATGGAATTTGCTAATAACGTAAATATGGATGCAAATGTAAATGTGTTAGATCCATGATTTCAAGCTTAATGGATTATAGGAAATAGGAAGCACGGAAATGTAAATATACTAGAACTCAAATATTAAATATTCTAACCCTTTTCACTACTACTCTCGTATGCAAGCAAAAGGAAAGACCATCGATCGACGGCTAAGTCCTGATGTCAATCGACGGTGAAATCAGAAGGAACTGTGAACGAGATTTGATATGTTCACCAAGCTAATTAGACCAGCTTTCGCATGCGCCTAACAACCTTTTGCACAAACCCGACTCTCGTTTCAAGCTTAATGGATTATAGGAAACAGGAAGCACGAAAATGTAAATATTCTATTACTCAAATATTAATATTCTTACCCTTTTAAATCCAACTCTCGTATGCGAGCAAAAGGAAAGACAATCGATCGACGGCTAAGGCCTAATGTCGATCGACGGTGAAATCAGAAGGAAGTGTGAACGAGATTTGATATGTTCACCAAGCTAATTAGACCAGCCTTTTCATTCGCTTAACAACCTTTTGGCACAGAACCTACTCTCGTAGTGGTCCATGTCCTACTTCCGAGATCCTAGTTAGCTACACTAGAATACAAGCATTAAGCACAACTCAATTGATGGATATTAACTTTAACCTAACAATCCTACGTTTGGGCTAATCCGTGATTGCTATCATTCAACCCTAAATCTAGTTGATAACTTCTCAAACATAATTAGAGTAAGAATAATAATCTGAATATAAAATGTATACATAAAATACTAGGGCTCCAATACAAGTCTCCCTTAGGAGTTATGAATCTTCTCCCTTAAAGCTCTAAAACTATAATAGAATCTTGTGAACCCCTGCACACACGCTGCCTTTACTGCACACTTTTCTTGGTGTCATACATAAAGTATTAATATAAAACCCTAAATCTAGGTCAAAACTCGTCTAGGGGTAATCTTGTAATCTTGTGTCTTGTTTCTAACTTGGACTTGGGATTGGGATTGGCTGTCTGCGAATTGGTCATCGATCGATGTCAATTTTTCATCATCGATCGATCTTGGTCTTTTACCATCGGTCGATGACAAGGTTGTGTCGTTGATCGATGACTATCTTGTACTTCGACTCTCTCAATGATCAGCTACGGATTATTCTCTTCTAAATGCTCCAAAGTCTCCCAAGTATCTTCATATATCTTCAAAGCTTAACTGGACCTGTAAATACCTCGAAACATAGCCTAGACACACATAATAGACCCCAAATAGAGAAAATATCATGGCCTAAAACTGTTAATGAATAGGCTATATCAACTCCCCCAGACTTAACATTTTGCTTGTCCTCAAGCAAACAAGCCTGTGAAAGAGGTTTTGAAAAGCGAAGACTCACAATAATGTCTAAGTATAACTGTCACTGTGACACCCCCGATCGTAGATGACCGGAAATGACACGGTCAATGTTCCCAGAAATCCGACCCAAGGTTCACAAAAAGAAATTCCGATCATCTTGGACTAGCAATTTGAGAACACCAACGCTCCTACGGGATATCGACCAAGGCTTTTTAACCCGACCGAGTATCCGATAGTTAGTTCGTCCTGGACAAGGACTAATATCATATGAGTACATGTGATTTATAAATATTTTTTATACATTATTTCTTTACTTTTAAACATCTTACAAAGTGTTATAGTTTCACCCTACGGCCTAACGCCCAACAACGTTTTAAGTAAATATACAACAAAAGATACGTTGCAAGGAAAACAAAATACTACCGCTAGTTGGCCGTTCCTTCCGTCCAAAAAGAAGAGGTTTCCCAACTAGTGGTTACCTGCACACACAACAATGAGTCGTGAGTAACTAGTTTACCCAGTGAATCTAGATCACTACACAATCAATAGTACAATCGAACAATCATCAATGAATGAACATGAACATACAAGTACTTGATTTATACTTTAATATATTATTCATCAATGTGAATCTCATTTTATTTATCACTTCATTGTTACCCGCCCTTCATCACTTCATTTATAATTACAATATATATACTAAACTCGACAAACAACAAAGGCTAACCGAGAGTAGTGAGTTAGCATTATGATCATCCTCGAACGTCTTAATGAACGTTCGGGACTGCATCGTCATGCAGTATACAGCCTCCAGGGTGATACCCCATCATCGTGTCTTCATGACCTTGTTCCATTCGCAGGAGCAAGTCACGGTAATGCGGGAATATAGGGATAGTGATTTATTAATGAGTTTTCACTTAATATTAATTCCTTATTTATTTCATAATTAATCCATACATTATTTATACTTATAATTAGTACTTGAGAACAAGTACAAAGAAGTGGCTTAATCTCAACGTGTACTTTCAAATATTTCTTTAAGTGTTAAGTGTTTACATTAAGTAAACACCACACATTTTCAAAGGATTAAGAGACTTTACTACTTAACTGATATACTTCTATTCCATTCAATCACACACACATATGTGATCTAACCCCACATCACCCTAGACTCACCTAGATATTGTTCTTGAAACTGATTTGGACAAGTCTTGAAACGTTCTTGTACAAGGCTGGACGGACCTGAAATAAGCAGTTCGGAAACATGATCATCCATCCAAACAATTTGGTTCTGAAGAAGGAGTTTGACTTAGATCTAATCAGCTCGGTTTAGGACATAACTTAAAAGTTTATACTAACTCAGACTAGATCAGTACATGATAGGCTTACACCATAGAGAGCTCGGCTCAGACAAGGACTAGACAAGATCAATTTTGTTCGGTTCAGAACGATAATATTCTGGCAGTTTGGTTCACTTTAACTACTTAAATCATTTCAGTTCAAGCTAGGTTCTACTCCTCCTATATCATATCAGTTTGGTTCAGACAAGTTTGTTTCAGGACAAGGTCAGTTCATCTCGTTTTAACTTCACTCAGACCATAAACAATTTAGCTAGCACTTTTCAAATATTGATTCCAACCGAAACTAAACTAAACTGATCAGTACACCATCTTAAACAAATGATCCGACCATGACCTTAGCTTAACAACACATGGAATTACTCAAAACATGGCTAAGGCAGGTAGATAAGGCTTACCCTAGATCACCACGGTTAGATGGCCTTAAACGGATCTCCTCTCCAAGCTTTACACACAGTTGTATTGGATCACAAAGAGAGATGAGGGTTTGGTTCATAACAGATGCTGCACTAGGTTTAGGGTTTACTAAAAATACCTTACCTTCTGATCCTTCTCAAGAAAGCAAACTGAGCCAACTGATGGATGAATTTCGTTCAGGTTCCTTCTTGATCTTTCTCTTGATTTTTACTTCTTTCTCTCTGATTTTTTTTCACTGAAGTTCTCTCTTTCTCTCAGCAACAAAAACGTGCAAGTAGCTCCCTGAATGGGTTATATAGCTGAGGAGTGATCTTAGCTGAGTGTCTCAGCTCAACACAAAGCAGAAGTGAGGAAGGACAGCTGGAGTCCTGCTTCACACACCCAGCCACCAGCAGCTTTTGTTTCCTTTCTCTTAAGAAAGGTTTATAAATCACGTGCTTCTCACATGATCTGTCCAGCAAGCAAGCAAGCAGACAGCTTGTGCTTGTCATGTGACTTGTGCTGAGTAAGCAGCCAGACAAGGTGCTGAAGGACCATGGATGATTTATAAGGAATTTTAAGAAGCTTGTCGGTAATTTTCGGACGGTTTTCGACTAAAACTTCCTCGACCTTTGATTCTTGTTTTGCTTCAACCAAACTCAAACTTAAAACAAATTTCGACCAACATAATTATTACTTGACCAGAACTAACAAGGGAAGTCCTTTCGAGTCATTAATTCATCGGTTCGATCTTTATTTTTAATTATGATCGATTAAACTCAAATCTGACTTTTCAAAAGTTTCTCGACCAAAATTATATCCACTCGTGAGGGTCATTACAGTCACCCTACTTTTTTGCAACCATATCCTATCAAGTCAATCACAGAGAAACTTTATATACCCTATCCTAGTATAGCAACCAAATCCATTCTACCAACAACTCAGCGAGTACTAGTCTGACTCACCCCTCTACTGATTTCATTTCTTTGCATAAAATAAAAGTGCAGGCTTTACCTTGGAAGTAGCGATCAAAGGATATATGGACTCTTACGTCTGCAAGTAATTGAACACACTTGTAGTCTTCTCTAATTCCTTTCCTCTCTCTCTTCTCACTTCTTCGTAGTCAATGTCTCCTTTCTTTTGAGGGTATCATTTTATGTTTTCAATTGACTGAGATATTTGGAAAGGTTTCCACGAATCAAGCAATAATGGTTTTTGCCACCAGATCCTGTTCACTTATTTTTGACGTTTATATCTTTCTAGAATCATATGAATCAAGCTTTAATGGTTGTAGCCACCAAATTTTGTTTGATCTTTTTTTATCTGAAGGGGAGAGAGAGGGAAATCAGAAGCACACAGCCTTTTACCTTCCAGACTTACAGAAGGAATTCGATCCAGTATATACCAAATCCCAAAGCAAGAAGATAATTTCAGGATTAGTGTTTGAAATTAGCTTCGGTTCCTTCAAACTTTCTAAGCAAGTGTGATATAGTGGCAGGATGATCCACTTTGGTATCTCTAGTAATCTCTGCAAACAACCTTCTAAGAATAGTGCTAAAGTGTTGTTAGTCAATAATAAATCTTGATCATAGTCCTCTTCTTGAATCAATTAAACTTTATTTTTTTGAAAAACTTATATATATATATATATAAATAAATAAAACTCAAAAAAATAAAAATAGTGTTAGCGAACCTGTCCCATACTTCAATTACAGTCTCCCCAGTTTAATCTGCCCCGGATCGGTTAGGAAAAATAAAATCATAAGTAAATAGCTTAAGTAGTCACTCTGTTTGCTCCAATCGCACCACTACAAGAAAACAAGGACTTAACAACGAAATTTTACGAGGAAAATACTTAGTCGTAAACGCACTAGTACATTACAAGGACATTACAACGAATAATCGTTGTAATGTCCTTGTAATATTACGACGAAAATAATTCCTCGTAATATTACAAGGACATTACGACGAATTTTCTCATTTGTCGTAATGTCCTTGTAAAACTACAAGGACATTACGACGAATAATATGGTTGGTGAAAACGCGTTTATATTGTGCTTTGTAGAAGTATATTCGTTGTAAAATCATTGTGGGGTACTTGTAATAGCCTAGTTAAGGTTCTCCTTGTAAATTCGTTGTTATATCTTCACCTACCAAATTCGAAAATTTCCTATATATATGTTCATTCTCTTCATAACTTATCACACAAATGAAAAAAAAGAAAAGAATAAAAAAAATGTCGGATGGTAGAAATATTTACGAGTTACGGAGTTGGATGTATATGCACAAGGATGTTGACGGTAGAGTGACCGATGTATTTCTCAGGGGTTTAGAGACATTCATGTACCACGCAGAGTGTACGCTGATCACGAAAAAAAGTGGTAAGATGTTTTGTCCTTGGCGAAAGTGCAAGAATTCAAAATTTGCTCGTAGTGAAACTGTATGGAAGCATTTATTAAACAAAGGCTTTACACCACATTACTATATTTGGTTTCAACATGGAGAAAGTTATTGTGGAAATGAAGCTAGTAGTAGTAATAGTAACTTTCAGGATGCTGGTAATAGGCAAGAACCATGTCATTTGTATAATGAATATAGTTACCATGAGGAGGAACAGATGGTAGATCATGATAGGGTTCATGACATGATTACTGATGCATTTTTACCTGAAACCACTACAACAATAGCTGCTGAAAGCGAAAATGTTAAAGAACCAAACTTAGATGCGAAAAGGTTTTATGAGATGTTAGCTGCTGCAAATCAACCAATTTATCCTGGTTGTAGAGAAGGTCTCTCTAAATTGTCTCTAGCAGCTAGGATGATGAATATTAAAACAGATCACAATTTACCTGAGAATTGCATGGATGCATGGGCCGAATTGTTTAAAGAGTATTTGCTAGAAGACAATGTGTCTACTGAATCTTATTATGAGATTCAGAAATTGGTTTATAGTCTTGGGTTGCCTTCAGAGATTATAGATGTTTGCATCGACAATTGCATGATCTATTGGAGGGATGATGAGAAGTTAGAAGAGTCATTTCTGCAATAAACCCCGATTCAAACCACAAGGTCGTGGGAGGAATAGGGTACCGTACCAAAGGATGTGGTACCTACCAATTACAGATAGGTTGAAAAGGTTATATCAATCTGAGAGGACTGCTGGAGCGATAAGATGGCATGCTGAACATGTCCAAAGGGATGGCAAGATCGCTCATCCGTCAGATGCAAGAGCGTGGAAACTTTTCAACACGGTACACCCAGATTTTGCTAGAAATATTCGGAATGTCTATCTTGGGTTATGCACAGATGGATTTAGTCCATTTGGAATGTCTGGGAGACAATATTCTTTGTGGCCATTCATTCTTACGCCGTACAATCTCCCACCGGAGATGTGCATGGAATAATAATTTCTATTCTTGACCATATTAGTCCCTAGTCCAAAGCATCCAAAACGGTCGCTAGATGTTTTTCTTCAACCATTGATACAAGAGGTGAAGGACTTATGGTCATCAGGAGTGAGGACGTATGATTGTTCCTTGAAAAACAATTTTACGATGAGAGCAGATCTGCTATGGACTATAAATGACTAGTTTATTAAAAAAAAATAAAAAAAATATTTATTAAAACTAGGTTAAGACCCGCGCCTTGCGCGGGATGAACATAATTTACACTAATTTTTCGAAACTATTACAATTTCACACCAAATATTATGAATTTATACAATTTCATAATCTTTTATATAATGTATATATTTTGTAATGCAAAATCTGTAACATTTTAGTGTGAACTATATATATATATATGGAGTTTTGTGTTTTCATTTAATGGATCAATTTGGACTAATTTTAGCCAATTTTTTTAGCATTTGTTTTAGGTTGGGTTTGTCACTTGAAGCTCATTTGTATATACGTATCAAAATTTTTGTTTAGGAATCCTCAATTTTAAATAATGAAGTTCTAAAAGTCAGTCTAGGTGGTATCTAGGTCCCCGCATTAGCGGCAACTTGGTACTATCCGAAATAATTTTACTAAAATTTAATTTATACAGATTTACAGGATTCAAATCTATTTAAAATATTTGAAATCGGTTAAAATTGATCTAAATTAGTTTAATATATTAATTTAATCAATAATTTTAGTATATATCTATAAATTTATCTATTTTTTTGCTTAGCATATTTAATTTTTGATAATTTATCACAATAATTTTATATTTTTATTTAAAAACTAAAATATTATATATATATATATATGTCATATATATATATAATAAAACAATAATTCGTTAACGCCTAGGTCGTACCTAGGTTCCGAATAATCTGGTTCTCTATAAAACGTTTAGTTACCGCCTAGCGATTTCTTGAATATTGATAATTATAGATGGACTGGACCCAAATATATTTAATTACACAAAAGCAGCAGTGCGTGGGGTTATGGTTTATTTTAAAAGTTTGCTAAAAATGTAATTAGATAGTCTAGAGTTTTGTTATATTTTATTCTTATGGGTTAGGCTTTAACTGCAAACAACAATTTTGAAGTATTTTATAATCTTGGGCTGCCTTTTACATAATTTGTCTAGCTCTAATTTTTATTTACCGTCAAGTGATTATTTCGGGAAAGGAAAAAATAAGTCACATCTTAATTTTTCCCAACCAGTTTTCTTTTCCTTCTCTGACCTTGTCGATTCATACCCACTTTCTTTTTCTCTCTAGCTTCTCTGTACTTGTTTCTGTAACTTGTTCTCTTAACTTTGTTCTTTACATATGAATAATTTCAAAGTTTCCAGTAAGCGTCTTTATTTGCTTGGTAACTCTTGATTTGGTTTCAAGGTTAGCCTCATTACTTCTACGTTTTTTGTGAGAATTTTACAGATTATACTATCCGTTCATTGTTGGCTTCTCTATTTTCGTTTGTAGAATGATATCTCCTTTCGCTAAGATGTAGATCGGTCTGAGACTGATATTATTGAACCATTGGAAATGAAAAGTCAGACTCGACTCGAGATAAATTCTGTAATGGTCATACATGTCTGCTAAGGCTAAAGGTAGACTTCAAAATTGTTTCTTTAAAATATTTACTGATCATAAACAATACATATTCTGTAAAGTAAGTTATTTTATTTACTTTTTGCATCTGATGTTAACAATTTTTTTTAATAAAAGTTAATATTGCTTCGTAATGATTTTGTGTAGGTTACCCATTTTTTTTAATTTGACCCATTTTATAGATGGTTAACAGTTACGATAGGCCCAAAACAAAATCAGATGGGCTGAATTTAAAACACTTTATATCTTTCAGATGGTCAATGGAGAGACCAAATCACTCATTCTCTCGGTTACACAGTGAAAAAAAAAGGGGATTAGGGTTGTTGTCGGAAGGTGATTTCAATAGTTTCTAAAGTTTATTTGGTTCGATCTCTTATCAGATTTACAAAAATATTATTCTGAGAATAAGGATGGAAAAGTCAGAATAAGGATACCTCTCAATTTTATCCGAAAGATAAGTGCTCAAGACAATACATTTCAAGTTACAATAAAAAGTTCGTTTTTATAATGAAATTTGCATTGACTTTCAGGTTATTCGTCTTTTTCAGGAAATAACTATCAGAAATGAAGTATATGACACAAGTAAATGAAAGCGTGTACCAGTGTTGCAACACTACGAATCCAGTCTCTCTCTCTCTCTCTCTCTCGACATAAGGTTAGTAACAAACCATAGAAAAATCTAAATAATGCAATAGATAGACAAAACTGAAAGAACTTAGTTCCTGGATTATAATGAACCAATTGCTGAGTAGATAAAAATGATAGTTATTCTCGTAGCCATAGTTTGAACTGAATAAAAAAAATTGTCTCGTTTCTGTGGAGTAAGTAGATTTTGTTGTTCTTCAGCTTGAACTCTATTGTGTGTACTTGGAAACAATGGCTTTTAAATGTTCTCTGATGTCCTGCACATGATTTAATGAGATTGTTAAAGTAGACACTTTTTAAATAATCCTCATCACATTAGTTGTTTAAAGTTACATAACCTTTTAAGATATACTACAGGATCTATATCTTTATACACTTACAGTTATGAGATGATCATAGCTTCATTGCAACAACTACATCTGAAACACCCACTCCTAAGTTCACTGTAAAAACAAATCAAATAGGTTGTACACATTAAACCAAAAAACATTTATACTAACAATTGTAAATACTCGCCATATGAATTCTAAAAACATCAATCGATCAAATACATACTTATCCTTCCTTATCTTCAAATATATTCTGGAAAATTTCTTTGTAAACAACATTCATAGTTGAACTCTGTGGTTTCCCCTCCTTGTCAGTAATTAGGATCTTTAATCCCTTCCTTGATTTCACTAGAGACACATCTACGTATAATTGTCCATGTGAGAAAACAGGTCTAGGTAGATACAAACCCACCTTCGCAAGTTTTTGACCTTGACTTTTATTTATCGTCATTGCAAATGCAACTTTCAATGGAAATTGTCTACGCCTCATCTTGAAAGGAAGCTTAGAATCTGTTGGTGTAATTAGCATACGATGTAAGAAGACCCTTTCACAAACTGTAGTTCCTGTGATAAACTTTGCTTCAATGATATGATTAGCCAGTTGAACTATCTGTAACCTTGTCCCGTTGCACAAACCTTCAGTAGGATTAAGATTTCTGATTAACATCACAGGTGTTCTAATCCTCAAACGTAAACAATGATTAGGTAACCCTGATATTTTGATACTATTGAGAAATTCAGGCGTGAAAACGGAGTCATCTTTGGAGTTTGAATCAGCTGGATCAATACTATCAGAGTGTAAAAATATCTTTTCGTCACCTGCATAATAAACATAAGCGATGACATAAGGTAGAAGTATAATAGATTTACAAACTAAGGGAGTAAAATCGTGAACAAATACTTGAGACAAATACACACAGTTTGAATACCTGTTGAGTGATCAAGCATATAGTTGTTGATGATTTCAACATCTTCACTGGTTGGACACAATATAGCTCTTTCCTGAAAGAAAATTGGGTCGTTTGAACCTTGGAATGAATTCCCATAAACTTCTGAAACAATAGACTGAATAGGATCATTGGACTTGGTAACCAGAAGATCATTAGGTATGTCAATCATAATTTCTCCATCATTTGGCTCATTAATGTTTCCATCTCCTATATCCAATATCCATTTAGAGAACTCTCTGATCTTCTCAACTTCACGACTATCTGGTTCTGAAAAAAGTCTCATATTTTTCGTGAGTTCCAGCACTTTGCAAAACCTCCACAAGTAAGAAGAGTTAAGAGAAGCCATTACTATCTCTGCTCGGTTCCCTTTTGGAATTACAGGGAGTATTTGTCTGAAATCACCACCAAAAACAACAACTTTCCCACCAAAAGGTCTTTCGTCTGTAGTTTTCATAATGTCACTTAAACTACGATCTAGAGCTTCGAAGCAATGTTTGCTCATCATCGGTGCTTCGTCCCAAATAATAAGAGAAGCTTTAGATATTAATTCAGCCTGATCACTCCCCGGTTGTATCTTGCAAGTAGAGAATTCATCAAGATTAATGGGAATGCTAAACCTAGAATGAGCAGTCCTTCCACCAGGAAGCAATAGAGCGGCGATGCCACTAGAAGCAACATTAAGAACCACATAACCTTTAGAACGAATTGCAGCAGACAAAATATTCCACAAAAAGGTTTTTACAGTCCCACCGAATCCGTACACAAAAAAAACTCCACCTGATGAACTATCGACACAGCCTATAATCTGATCATACACAGCTCGCTGCTCCTCTGTCAACTGTCCAAACCATTCTTGGTGTCTTACCCGCAGTTCTTCTTGAGGATAGCTCATCTCATCATGTAGGAGCTGATTATCTGAGATCAACTGATCATTATCAATAGGTTGTGGCATTGATTTCCATTTATCCAAACTACTATTCTTACTGCTCAAGATCTTGTCAATTATCAACAATGTACGTTTCAGAATTTGTTCTTCACTTAATATCAAGCCTACACAATTGTATTAAACTTTGTAAATAATCTAAACAGTGATATCAAAATCATTACGTTAATTCACAAAAATTGTATACTCACTTAGATTTCCACGCCTTCGTCGTTCAATGAACAAAATATCTTCTGATAATATGTCTTTTGTTTTTTCCCAAACCAATTTCGGTGATGACAAACTTTCAGATAATAACATTTGTGCAAAAAAGTTGCGGACATACCGTCCTGATGCCCAAAGGCTACACTCTTTCAGTCCTTCAATGTATTCCTTGTCATCATCTAACAAACCAAGAGCATAACATGCTTCCTCATAACTCGGTAGAAGGATTCCATCAACAGTTTTGATATCATTATAAGACCGTGCACCTTAATCTTATTAATCAGAACTCTCAAATAATAACGTTCTCCAGAACTTGGAGAAACATGTTGTAACCTCCCAATTGCAAAACCCTTTTTTCGTTTCTGCCAAATTTGTTGTTTGCCATCATATATGAATCTTGTTGGCATTTCTGGATAGGACAATAATCTGGCTTCTGGGTATTTTTCACAACAATCAAACCAGGCTAAGAACATAGTTTTTGACACACTCACGCGAGCCATAACAGTTTCCACTGTATCACCTTCCCGATAAATTACAGGTTGCTCTCCTTCTAGATGAAATGCTAGCTTCTCAACTGGTGTAGATCGGAAATGCGTAGGAAATGCTAAAATCCTCCATGTTGACTCGCAAACAGATATATATCTACAATTGCAATAAATGAAAAATCCTTTATATTATTAGTTGATATAAACAACATATGAAATTTGTACGTCTAACTGATAAAGTCAAATATATACTCTAAATTATATCATATTAGTTGGTATTAACAGCAAACGAAACCTATACCGGAAACCAAAAAGATCAGTGAAAGAAATACATTGCTTCAACGTAATTTTTAATTTCGTCTACTGTTGGTTCCAATCCTTCTCCAGATGTGGTAACACCAACTGATTCTCTTTCAGTGTTAACACCAACAGCCTCTCTAGCATTGATTAAACACAAACCTTCTCCACCAGTGCCTACATGCTGTCCTAGATTACTACTATTCTCGTTTGCTTCTGAACCACCTGAGTCCATATTAATTAGTCCTTATTAATTCTCTATGTCATTGTTGCTGTGATACAATCTTGGCCTTTGTTGATATACTTAAATAATTATTTAATAGATCGGGATTGATTACACCACTCAGCATTTATATGGGCATTGTAACAAAGAAGTAGATTCTTGTTATAGGGAACAACGAACCTGTTATCCAACTAGATTCCTTTCTTCTCAACAAAATAACCACTTTCTCTTCTCCGGTAAATAGGATACCCTTGCGAATCCACTGTAGTTTTATCTACTAACTTTCTAGGAAAGAATTTGGTACAACGGCCGTCATTCATACATGGTGAATCCTTGTTAACAACACCACATGGACCGTGAATCATTGTGTCTCTCACAACTGCATACAATCTAGGTTCTTCTTTTTTATCAGGAATTTCAGCTGAAATTATGTGGTCAATATCATCACAACTTGGAAATTTAGCTATAGAATCCATGAATAGCAAAATATGCGCATGTGGAAGCCCTCTCTTTTGAAATTCTATAGTATAAACAGCTGCAAAAAAAATAGGAGAGCGAAATTACATATTTCAGAATCATATGCAAACAATGTGAACTGATTTAAAATATAATTGTAAATGCTTACCTGAAACCGTCTTTCCGAGCAAATGTTTCTTTGTTAGATCATTCATCAAACTATCAAGCTTCACTTTGAATAGCCTACAACACAAATCTGGTCTGTCTTCGGCTCGAAGATTGCATTTCTCAAAATATCTTGTCAGTTCTGGCCACTTAGGATTACATGTAAATGTAATAAAAAGATCTGGAAACCCATAATATTTGCAAATAGACATACAATCCAAATACATGTCATGCATATATCTTGGACCACCTGTGAATGATGACGGTATGATAATACGGTTTCCTTCGATAGGCAGAGAAGAATGGCCCTCGTTTGCAGCAGCCATAAACTTACTATAATTCAGCGACCTCAAATTTGACTGATTTTTCCTTATATACCGAAGACGTTGGGTTTCAATCATTGTGTAAGCATCCACCAAAAATTGCTGGAGTAAACGCCTTGAAAACAAAAGTACCTGAGATCCAACCTGGCGAACTTGTATCCGATAAGCAAAAAAATTCTCTCATACTAATATTAGGCTTCTTTTCTTTTTTGATCCCTGTAAAACCATTTCTGATACCCAACCGAAAACCATCCTCTCCATATGGAAAAATCAGTGGATATTGAAGAGGTAGATAGCAAGGATGCAACTCGTTGATCCTCTTTAGCTTTCCAGAATTCTTTTCCAAAATAATATCCCTTTTATCCATATTTAGCTGAAAATCACCAACAACCAAAGCAGCCACTTCAGATGAAGTAGGCAGGTTGTATACTCTACCATCTTTTTGACGATTATGGATCAAAACCAATGAAACATCCTAACATTCAGATTCATTGTTAAATCTATCCATTGCATTACGAAAGGTCTTCACATGAACATTACACTCGCGTAACATATTCATAATAGACTCAACCAAATCTGCTCTGATTTTGCTTTTTTCAGCATTCCCACTGTTAAGATAATCAAAACAATACATGTTAGGCTCATAAATTTGGTTAACACTATGTCTGTTGATCATAAACAACATAACCTACGCCGAATGGCGCTATTGCAACATGTTAATTCATACCTTAATGCTGAGAGCCTGTTTTGTACTTCGTTTTCAGTATCATGTATATACAACTGAGAAAACTTTGCAGATTCTCCAGGCTTTGGTTTGACACTGCCTATCAAGTGATAATTTTCACCATGTAATTTAAAAATCTTCGGCCTTTGACCTTTGTTGACTGAATTATCAATCTTTCCACCGAGTGAGGTAAAGGAAAACATCATATTCAATGGTCTAATATTGTCCCGAAAATGCTTGCTGATAACATCATCGCTGGTTAGGAGTCGAAGTAGATATTCAGGTGGTTCCTTAAGCACTGGAAGCTTGATTTTACCCTTTAGACAGCACATTGTAAATATAGGTCTTCTTGTTTTCCTGTTCTTACCAATTCGCTCGTTAAACCAAAACAGTGCTCCACATTTAGGACATATTTTCAAGGTCTCCATCGTCTTTGTACTCTGATGCAAAATATTTCAAGTAAAACATTAGTGAACAAAATGGAATCACCTAACTTTAAGAAACAATCAGTAGGGCAGGTTTTGTCTACTAATACCTTCTTCCTTTTTAGTCACGACATTTGCAGAATTTGTAACTGGTCTAACTTTGGTCTGTGTATTACCAAATGCCCGAGCAAATGCCATTGCTACGTGATTGGTTAATGCTTGGCGTTGTACAATATCAATATGTTCATCTTCACTTTCTGTGTCTGTATCAAGCTCAAAATTGTTATCA
Organism: Moricandia moricandioides; assembly: GCA_905132885.1. Taxonomy (NCBI): domain Eukaryota; kingdom Viridiplantae; phylum Streptophyta; class Magnoliopsida; order Brassicales; family Brassicaceae; genus Moricandia; species Moricandia moricandioides. The sequence continues at coordinate 142,367 of CAJHQQ010000507.1, forward strand.
TCACTTGTATTATCCCAAAAATCTTCTGAGCAATCTGAAGACAAAATTACGCAAAATATACATAATGAGCTGGAATAAATGAAGAAAAGATAAATGTACAAAACATTTAGGAAGTCACACATAATAAAATTGAAATTACCAGATGAATCGGAGTCCACGTTTAAGACATTTGATTTCCCTGAAGAGTGGTTTTGACTGGTAGACATTCCTGAAGTCTTTTGACTTGTAAATTTGGTGGGAAAGTCTCTAGGAGATCCACTCACAGTGGGTAGGGTTTTAAAAACAGTAGACTGACTAATATGTTAAGTGCAACCATATGTGACCTGGGAAGAGTTAACAGAAGGGATTGACTGTTAAAATGGCCTTTGATTCAAGCACGTAGATGCTGGTTGAGTTCTTTGATTTGAAGTAACATACGAAACTTCAGGTCTGCTTGCTAGATGCAGATTTATCCTCCTTTTATTTGGATAACCAGTAGGTTCAGGAGGAACTGTATAGTCTCAAAATATAAACAAACAAAATTAAAAAAATAGCTGAATCAATTAGCAACCATGAATTTTTTTTATGTTACGCACTCACTTTGACTTTCAATGGTAGAGTTACACAAAGAGTTTTGTGACAGAGCTGATGGTCGAATAGACGTTTGTATATTCCTTTCTGTAGGTTGTTTAGGAGTAGGGGTTGTTTCATCAAACTTCCTCTTCTGCCGCAAAATGTCAACCCTTTTTGTTCTTGCATCTCTTTTTTCATTGTATGACTTATTTGTTATATCACACGACGAATCTCCGTTTTGCTCTGGTTGATTCATCTCCAATGGTTTAACGGAAGAGTTAATGTCTGCAGATTAACAGCAAAAAGTAATCAAATGTAAACAGCTGACAAACAGTTTGTGAATATCTTTTATATATTATGGAAAAAATTACATAACCTAGTTTCAATCTTTTAGGCAGCCGAAGATCTGAAACACTTTCTTTTTCAGCTTTATTTTTCTTTCGATTCATGATAGAACTCAATAGATGATCTCCAAAGAAACAATGGAGCTTAGTTTCACAATGTTTCAATACAATTGCTTGGTAGTTACAAAATAATTGAACAAATATTTAGTTTACTAAACTGCTAAACTAAATATCATTCCTCACGTATTTCTTATGGAAACTAATTTCCTAAATCTGCATATAATGAATAATTACATGATTTTTACATTATAGCTATAAATGGTTAATTAGTTTGTTAATAGCTATATTGTATATTACATATGTATGAGATAAATCATATTAATAACAAAGTATAGTAATGTTGCAGGTTTCCTGTGCACAGAATAACCGAAGTGAGCAGGATTGAATTTATTCATACTTCAACTTATAATAATTTTCACCACCAAGCATCAACTATCAACTATAGGTAATATATTCACCATACCAAATTGATTGTTAGAGCGTGAATAATATATGTAAAGATGGTTAGAAAGAGAGTAATTTAAAATAGTCAACAGAAAAATGTATCTACTAGCCATCTTATACAAAACTTCTTTATATAGCAGACGTGAAGTCCCGTTTACTCTGATGTGGGCGTAAGTATTGACTTGTTTTTGTTTACTTCTTTATACAAAAGCAACCTCCTAAATATTGTATTTATGCAGGCGTAAGTCAGCATTTTCCACATAACCTATACTCCATACCCGGCATTCAAAGGCCACAGGTTAGTACATTCCTTAAGTCGAGAATGGTCGTTTTACAAAGTGTAGGGAACTTAGGATAAAATATTGTTTTTGTCTCTAAATTTAGAACAATCCACAATGGTGATAGATAAAATCAGAAACCAAGAACAAATTAAAACCAATAAAAAATGAGGCCTTCAATTAATAATGATGGTAGAAAAATTCCCCTAAACACAACACTAAAATAAATAAAAAACCGAATGAATTATAGAAGCAAAGCACTAAATGCAGAGAACACAAAAAAAACAAAACAACTTAAACAATGAAGGCCTCTAAAACGTTTCGATGATAAGACATCCTAGCCACTTTTCTCATTTTTTTCCTTCTTCACTCGGATAGTACATGTTGTCTTTGTAACAGAACTCTTATCAAACTCATCCTCCAAATTGACAACTGTAGAAACTCTTCTTTTTGCTGGAGTCAGCTCAGATGGATTACAGTCCTCTGTTGAACCACCAGATAACATAAGAGATCCCTGTAAATAAGTTTAAACATTGTATAATATTTTTTAATAAGACAATTATAATCCACATCTGTAGGCAAATACAGTAACAAATACCTCTGGTGCTTCTGAAATAACAGAGCTTGATGGACCTAGCTGAAGCTTTGGTACCTAAATTACGAAATAACTTAAGTAAACGACTATATATTTATGAGATAACAAATATGCACGATTATTTTATATAAAATGCACGCCAAATACCTTATAGGACACGGGAATGTCAAATTCAGAAATCATTTCAAGGTTGGTGACAATCTTCAAGAATTTGAAAGTGTCATATTTGTAGACAAAATTTTCTCTTTCGATCTGAACTTTGAATAGGTATGTCTTACCCACTAAGTTTTGGAGTGCGAGAGGTATAACATCTGGCCCACAATTCTACAAACAGTATGATCAAAGATTAACAATGTAAATATTAGAAGCAAGAAAATTAGTTAATACAAAATACATTAACAACATTCTCAAATTATTTACCTCATCACTAATAGGTCCAGTAAGTTCAATCCAAGGTTGATGCAGTAACTGTAGAGCAAGGTTGTCAAATAACAAAAATTTTGTATTCCCAGTACTATCAAGACACACCAAATGCAACTTGTATCTACATATAAGAATATAGTCACCGTAAATATAAAATTAAGAGAAACAATATAATAAATTTATGAAGTTAATATCAAAGTTTTTAACCTTGGCAGAAGCTTAGGATTGTAACATTTGCACTTCGAACAATAGTAAGTGAACATTAAGTCCGTTTCATCGTCGACAGTGTCGTTAGGCACTTGCAAAACTTTCTTTGAACACACTTTGCAACTTAAATAGTACCAACCCATATCAGAATCAATAGCTGCAATTGTGCACATGACAATACATTTCTCCACCTAAATTCAAATATTTACAATATTATATTAACATTACATTTATTTAAATACCAAACAAATTCTAAACACAGACTTTAAAAATTGTACTTTTACCTGTCTTGATTCAGACAACTCAGCAATGGTCTTCCTGGGGGTGTGAACAAAAAAATCATCTTTTTCAGAAACACCCGAGACCTGGCTGACTGCCTTTGGCTCAACTATAGCCAAACAGAGTTCATCCTTGGGTAACCTATAAAAAAAATCGGTTTACTACTTGTCATTCTGTTTTAAAACTTTAAAGCTGATAGGTAAGCAAAGTTTTTTTAACCCAAACAACTCTAACTTACAGAGACTTAAACTCTTCAACCTCAGCCATTGCAGGATTCATTGCGACATCTGATACATTATCAGCATTCGAAATGCTTCGATCATCTTTGCAAAGATTAAGTAAACTAAGTTAAAACGCAAACAATATTCTTAACATATATATATATATATATTAGAAACAAAATTAATCATATAAGTTACCTTTCCAAACCTTGATCTTTGCAAACCTCAAGACACAAATTAAAGCTTGCTCACCACGCAACTGTATAGCATCACTCACATCAGAAGCAAAGTTTCCCCACAACACAAGTGGAAGACGAACATCCCTAGCATAAATAAATGAGCCGAAATGTCTGTTAGACTAAGTTTGCAAACACAATAAATTTAATACTTTCAGATGATGTGCATGACTATACTGCACCTAAAATGACTTACTCATGATTACGTAGTTCCAAAGTTATCTTCTGGGTATCTTTCCCATTCACTGAAATGATATCAACATGGCTCACTTCCACAACTTGACCTATGACATCTGTAACAAAAAGAATTCGCATTAAAATCTTTAAACACAAACACAAATAGAAAATATTGCAAATTTAACTTACCAACCAAAAAGTCCGAGTTTAGTGAACCATCAAGAATCTCTCGGTAATTCACAGGTCGAAACCCATTAACAACTCTCGGTAATTCCTCACAAAATCTGACATGCGTCGTCTCAAGGAAACAAATCTTGTAAAGATGGTTCGTGGTACGGTATGAACCACATGAGTGATTCACTGAGAAGTTGATAAACATCTTTGTCAAACCTTCAGAAAGGAATGTATCGAACTTGTTAGCCAACTCCTTCTTAACACTTGCATGAATCTTATCGCCCTGTATTTATACAAATTAAATAAGAATTAGGACAAAATACAATAGGAGATGGTTCCGTATCAATAAGCCCTAAATAAGAGAACTCACATTAGAATCAATAAGAACCATCTCTATGGTTAGACCAGAAGCAGCAGAATATTGTTTCCAAAGGCGTATGATCTTCACCTTGATCTTCCACATTGTTTTGAATGGTTTCAAATCCGCAACTGGGTTAAAACCGGCCATCAGTGAAGTAGGAAGTCGCTAAGTATTACTTAGGTTAGGTTTAAGTGAAGGATATGAAAGATGAATGAAAATATGACCAATGGTCATCTCTTTTATACTGAATTAGTGCCGAAGTGGTAATATCGTAATCTCAAACTTTTCATATTACAATAACTTCTAACACCCACGAATATTGAATACATTTCTTAATAAGGAAAATCAAAATAGTTTTCCATCTAACTAAATATAAGGGATTTAATTAGGATATTAACATATGTACAAAGAATACATGGACAATAGAATCTGCACAAATAAGGGAATAGTAAGTTATAATTTCGATTACATATATTTAACCATTTATTGTAAGATTTAAAGAAACATCTTATTAATACTTAAACTTGGACAATACTCCAAGTAAATTAAATGTCACACGCTGTAGTTCCTCACTCGAGAGAACTCTTAACGTTAGGCCACACAAAAAAAATTGTGAAATAGGCTTATAAAGAGGCCACAAAAAGATAAAATTTGAAACCCATGTTATACGGGAATGTTTTTCTCTCTCCCTTTAAACATTATGTTACAATTAAATAATGGTAAGGGAAGTCCAATGGCATAAAGATGTAATTACTATAGTAAATTATGGTTTTTTAATGAAAGGTGTGAGAAACCCTCTTATGATGACACATCAGCATAATGACATCCTTGTAAATATATTACATTATAAAGGTTATTTATTAAAAATGTTTTTCCTTTAATATATTGGGGATATAATTTCGATTACATATATTTAACCATTTATTGTAAGATTTAAAGAAACATCTTATTAATACTTAAACTTGGACAATACTCCAAGTAAATTAAATGTCACACGCTGTAGTTCCTCACTCGAGAGAACTCTTAACGTTAGGCCACACAAAAAAAAAATTGTGAAATAGGCTTATAAAGAGGCCACAAAAAAATAAAATTTGATGTCCATGTTATACGAGAATGTTTTTCTCTCTCCCTTTAAACATTATGTTACAATTAAATAATGGTAAGGGGAGTCCAATGGCATAAAGATGTAATTACTCTAGTAAATTATGGTTTTTAATGAAAGGTGTGAGAAGCCCTCTTATGATGAGACATCAGCATAATGGCATCCTTGTAAATATATTACATTTTAAAGCTTATTTATTAAAAATGTTTCTCCTTTAATATATAGGGGATTTCAATTAAAATTCCTTGTAAAATTTACAAGGAATTTACAAGTAGGTACTTGTAATGTCCTCGTAAATTTTACAACTACTTTACATGGAATTCCTTGTTTATTCCTCGTAGTATATTACAACGACTTAACATGTCAGGACATGTAAATTCATCGTAAAATGTACAAGGTTTTAGGGAGTGTTTTACTAGGAAATGTTACAAGGAGTTTACGAGTCCATTTTACTAGTCACTTACGACCAAATGGGGCCTACTAGTTTACGACGAATCTTGTTCGTTTTAAACTTCGAGACGAAATTACAACGAATCGGGCATTACGACGAGCGTTTTACAACGAATCATGATTCGTAGTTATTTCGTCGTAACTTGTACATTACGACGAAATAACTAGGAAACTAGCCCTCGTAATAGTGTTGTTTTCTTGTAGTGCACGTTGTCCTTGAATAGTATCAAAATCTTTCTTCATATCATCCATGAGTGTAGTCAAACCGGTGAGGCACTTGTCTATAGGGTAGTAGACATCATCAAGCCTTTTGTAAAAATCATCCAGTGACATCTCTTGAGCTTTGTAGATCTCATGCACGATATCGTCAATCTCTGCTCTACTGTATGTTCCTTGCTTCTTCATAGACATAGCGATCTTTGATGCATGTTCTGGTAAACATATGTAGATGTGCTGAAACATAGTAGCTCTTTCGAGAACTGCCATGATATCTTCTTCTTGCACATTCACAAATCGTCAATCTGTAGCTCGTGATTTGATGTTCTCATCTCTGTAGATGCCATTAGCACCATAAGCTATATGTCGTTTCTCTACGCTACCGTCTATCAGTAGCTTATCCAATCGACTGATTTTGGACTTCTTGAACTAAAAGGATCAGAGGTGCAAAAGTGGTTCACCCCTGGAATGGTGTCGATCGATGCATGATGGCTTTCGTCGGTCGATTCTTGATATATGGGGGTGAACAGATCATCGTGGATTGGCACATTCTTCTGTTCCTCGATATCGATCGATGCATATACTCGGGCGTCAATCGGTGGTTGTTGTACAAATAAAGTTCTTGATCCAGTAGCCATAACAAGGGCATCTGCCACATCCTCCTTTTGTATGTTTAGAATTCTGCCATGAATATCTCGTGCATGTCCTTCTGGGTCTCCAAAAATTCCAAACTCATCTGGTCTGAGATAACCATTATTTGCATCTTCTGTTCTTGGCTCTGGTTCTGGGTTGTGTTTGAAGTCGTTCAATAACCAAGATATGCCGTTGATCAATGCTCTATTATCTGCTTTCGCATTCATTAGCCAGCTAGCTTCTTCTAGTGCTAGGCTGCGGGACTCAATCAGCTTTTCGTCCTTGTAACCTGAATTGTATTCTTAGTAAGCTTCACCGCATCCTTGGTACGCCTGGTGGGTGTCGATCGATGGTGTATGTTGATTGTCGATCGATGCTTGAGTATCAGGCTGTTGGCCGAAAATATTCCCAGCTCCATTAGCCATCGCAAGTATATATGCCACATCTTCTTTCGTGACATGTAGAATTCTGCCATCCATAGCTTCTGCGTGACCATCTGGATCTCTCATAATGTCGAACTCATATGGTTTTAGATAACCATATTCCCTTTCGCGTTCTGCTGCTGAATCTAGTTCGGACTCTAAGTGAATACTAGTATCGATAGATGGTGGATGGTTACCATCGATCGACGTCGAGTTCCCGAGTTGATGGGAAACATGAAAAACATCAGCCTCGTCCATACCAATTGATATAGCCTATTTATTACCCATTTCAGGCCATGTTATAGGCTCTATTTAGGGTTTATTATGTGTGTTTAGGCTATGTTTTAAGGTCTTTACAAGTCAAGACACGTTTTGGATTATATAGAGATACTTGGAGCTTTTTGAGCATTTAGAGGAGAATAATCCGTAGCTGATCATTGGGAGAGTCGAAGTACAAGACTGTCGTCAATCGAAGGCACAACCTTGGCGTCGACCGACGTTACATGACCAAGGTCAATCGATGTTGCACATTTGAAATTAATCTATGACAAATGACAGCCGATTTCAAGCGCAAGTTAGAGACAAGAAACAAGATTACAAGATTACCCTTGGACGAGTTTTGACCTACATTTTAGGGTTTTAATATATACTTTATGTATTCACCAGAAAAAGTGGTGGTGGCTGAGCTGTGTGCTAGTGGCAGATTGTGTGCACCAGCATTCCATTATAGTTTTAGGATTTATTTAGGGATAAGATTCATAACTCCTTGGGTAGATGTATATTGGAACCCCAATAATTTATATATGCATTACTGATATAGCCTATTTATTACCTGTTTTGGGCCATGCTATAGGCTCTATTTAGGGTCTATTATGTGTGTCTAAGCTATGTTTTAAGGTCTTTACAGGTTCATGTACGTTTTGGAGATATATGGAGATACTTGGAGCTTTTGGAGCATTTAGAGGAGAATAATCCACAGCTTATCATTGAGAGAGTCGAAGTACAAGACTGTCATCGATCGATGACACAACCTTGGCGTCGACCGATGTTACATGACCAAGATTGATCGATGTTGCACATCTGACATCGATCGGTGACCAATTCGCAGACAGCCGATTTCAAGACCAAGTAGAGACAAGATACAAGATTACCCTTGGACGAGTTTTGACCTAGAGTTTAAGGTTTTATATTTATATTTTATGTATTGCACCACAAAAAGGGGCCAGTGTGCAGGGGTGCCAAGGTGGTAGCATATTGTGTTCACCAGTACTCCATTATAGTTTTAGGATTTATTTAGGAGAATATTCATAACTCCTTATGGAGATTTGTATTGTAAACCCAATATTTTATCTATGCATTATATTCAGATTATTATTCTTACTTTGATTATGTCTGAGTAGTTACCAATCAAATTTAGGGTTGAATGATAGAAATCATGGATTAACCCAAAAGTAGGATTGCTTGGTTAAGTTAATATCTATCAATTGAGTTGTGCTTAATGCTTACATTCTAGAGTAGTTAACTAGGATCTCGAATGTAGGACATGGACGACTACGTGAGTAAGTTTTGTGCCAGAATAGACTCCATTGAACTAGGTTGTTAGGCGCATGCGAGAGCTGGTCTAATTAACTTGGTGAACATATCAAATCTCGTTCACACTTCCTTCTGATTTTCACTGTCGATCGACATCAGCCTTAGCCGTTGATCGATTGTGTTTCCTTTTGCTCGCAAATGAAGAGTTAAAAGGGTCAGAATAGTTAATAGTTGAGTTCTAGAATATTTACATATTTGTGCATCTTATTCTCTATAATTCATTAAGCTTGAAACCCTAGAGCTAGCATATTTACATTTACATCTAGTTATATTATTAGCATATTTCCATATTGTAGCTACACCTTCTAATAAGGAATATTTCCTTAAACTGATTAGTTGTTACCAATATATATATAATCACCTAGCTTAGTCTTTAGAAATAAGAAATCTATTGTGTACCATTGTTCTCTGTGGATTAGATCCCTAAGTACTACACCTGATCTCTCTTGGCAAGAGTATTGTTTTGTGTGTTAGGATTAAGGGTTACTTTGATAGTTAATTGTTTAGGATATTTATTCCCTGCTAGAACAATAAACACACCCCATGTCAAATTTGTCGCCGTTGCCGGGGAACATTGATCGCCATTAGATTTAATTTCTAGGATTTAGCCTAGCTTTGTTTTTACTGTCCAGCAACTGATTTTTCTTTTTATTTGTTTTTCAGGTGCATGCAAAAGAGTACCAGGAGCGACAAAGGACAAGAATTACTATTCTCAGACCCACAACAACTCGAGCGTACGATCTGCAAAGAAAGACGACAAGCATCGAGCGACGGCACCTATTCAGCATCGACCGACACTTTGTTACATACAACATCAACCGACCTAAGAATTTTAGCATCGACCGACATGTAGCACTTAGCATCAATCGACAACATCTCATCCACATCGATCGACGACAACAGAAGAGTTCAAATGGTTGCGCCTATAGTAGTGGTTCATAATGAGAATGGAGACTTGCATGACCTCAACGGTCATCTACTTAATGCAAGAGGTCAAAAGATACACGATCAGGGGGGTGTAATCCCTTATACAGAAGCAGAAGCAGACGCTGCAATAGCTCAACCTGAAGCTAATGCCTAAGCTGCTCAGAGAAAGCTGGCTGACTACAACTATCTAGACCAGTTCTACGCCAACAGATCTGTAATTCGTCCTCCAGCTTTTCAGAGAAACAATTTTGAGATCAAGTTTGCTTTCTTCAGACTTTTAGCGCAGACACCTTACCATGGTTTGCAACATGAGCACCCTATGAATCATCTGGAACGATTTGAGGATCTAGTGACTGCTATTAAAGCCAATGGAGTCCCTGAGGACTATCTTTTCTGTAATCTCTTCAAGTACTCACTTCCTGGAAAAGCTTCTTATTGTCTTATGAAACTACCACTAGGATCCCTAACATCCTAGACTGACATCAAAAACACTTTCTTGCGTTAACTTCATTGATGACGCTATAGCGGAAGATCAGAGGAGCAATATTGCTACTTTTTCACAAGAACCTTTAGAGTCTTTCAGAAACTCGTGGATCAGATTCAAGTCATACCAGAGAGACTGTCCACATCACGGTTTAACGTAGTGCAGCTTCTCAGCACTTTCTTCAGAGGTATTGGATTACAATATCAGATGGCTTTGGACACAACTAGTGAGGGAAATTTCAGCACCAGAAACCCTGAATAAGCTACGAGATTGATTCAGAATCTGGCATCTAGCAGCAGCACCAAGAACACTGACTTTGAGAGAAAAAAATCAGCTCCAGTTGTAAGCAACAAGCATATTGAAGATGTCAAGGCAAAACTAGATATTGTTCATAGATTTTTTAAGAAGCAGGTTACCTTCGCAGAAGTGGAAGCAATTGAGTCTGGAGAAGATGAGATTGTAGAAGAAGATGTAAACTACATTATGTGAATGGTTTTCAGAGACAAGGAATCCAGGCTTCAACATGAACTCCTATGGTGAAATTAAAATGAATAACTTCAATCAGAATTAACATCGAAGGCCCTTTAACAAAAGCAGGACTTATGGATCTTCCTACTACCAAAATCCTCTTCTAGAAGGTCCGGAAAGCAAAATTGAAGCAATAGTTGACAGAGTTTTAGAGGGACAGCAGAAGATGACTGTGGATTTCAATGGAAAGATAGATGGTTTGTACCTCAACCTCAATACCAAGTTCTAAAACCTAAGCACTCATGTGAGGAAATTGGAGAATCAAGTGATGCAAACAAGTGAGATCATTAAGAGGCATGAGACCTTGATTAAGCAGAACATCGAGGCTGGACAAAATCACCACTTCAATGCATTGATTGATGATAATTTCATGCAGGAAGTCAAGAGAGAGAAGCCCCAAACCAGCGATTTCATGTGGGAAATTCCATATCACTCGGCACTTCTCATTCGCATCGATCGACACCAACCAGAGAGAATCGATCGATGGTGAAACCTACATAATCAGTGGCTTCGTGTGAATCGACTAACATCGATCGACACCATTCTAGTGCCATCGATAGACAGTCTGATAGAACAATCGATCGACAGTACACACTTGGCATCGATTGGCAGGAGAGAACCTGGTTCGGTTACCAAACCTCGATGCAAGTTTGATTGTACGTTTGACCGTGACAGTCTCAGAACAGAATACATACACATCTAAAGCTATGGATACTGATAGAGAAGATGAGGGACACTCAAAGAGGATGCAAAATATCCCGAAACATCAACGCTGAGAAGTCAATGAAAAGGAGATAAATAGCTTTGCTAAAAGAGTTTTAAAATTCCTCTAGATATTTCTTTTGATGAAGCTTATTATACTCAAAAATTGTGGATGTTTTTCGGGTGAACAAGGATTCATAGGATGACATATAGATAATGTTTAATCTCCTCAGAGAGAAGATGAAGCAGAGGACCTGTCTAGAGAAGAAAAGTGATCCTGGAAAATTCGTGGTTCCATGCTTCATCAAAGGAAACAAATATCCCAACGCCCTTTGTGACATTGGATCTTCAGTGAGTATTATGCCAAAGTCTATGGAGAGGAGTTGGACCTGAAAGTGGTACCCTCCAACGATTCTTTTACATTCGTAGACTACTCAAGAGTGAATTCAGGAGAGATGGTAAAAGATGTTCCAGTGCAGATCAACAATACCTTAATTCCAACAGACTTTCATGTGATGGACATCAGGATAGATTGGAACTCTTCTCTACTACTTGGGAGAGCATTCATGGCTACTGTGGGAGCCATATGCGATATGAAGTTCACAGGTTATATATATCTCTAATTGATCAAAATATTTTCATGAACCTGTCAAGAATAAGAACAAGGCTACCCTTATCGAATTGTGCAATGATGCAGAATTTGTGGCCACATGCTTCTGCGATTACGTGTTTTGTGAGGAATCAAAAGTAGGAGCATCGATCGACACCCCACCCAACACATCGATCGACGGCCTTACAATTCAACAATCGATCGACACCTACCCTACCGAATTGATCGACACTCAAAAATCTGAACAACACAACACCTACAATGGATATTTTGATTACAACACAGTTTACCTCGAGTACGACGAAGACTACAAAGACGAAGAAATACTTTAATACATAGGGATTGCTATGGAAGAGGCTGATGTTTTTCATGTTTGCCATCAACCTGGGAAATCAACATCGATCGACGTTAACCTTAAACCATCGATCGATACTGGAATGAAGAAGAAACCAAATGAGATTCAACTACAAAAGGCAAATGGGAATATGGTTATTTACTACCAGATGAGTTCGGTATTATGAGAGATCCAAATGGCAATGCAAGAGCTATGGATGGCATAATTCTACATGTCACAAAGGAAGATGTGGTAGACATACTTGCAATGGCTAATGGAGCTGGAAACCTTTTTGGAAACCAGTCTGATTATCAAACTTCGATCGATGGTCCACATACGCCATCAATCGACACCAGTACGACTTACCAAGGATACGGTAGAGATTACGAAGAATACGATGCAGATTACAGAGAGGAAGAGCTGATCGAGTCTCGCAGCCTGGCACTAGACGAAGAAGACGGCTGGGTAATGAAAGCGAGAGTGGGCACTAGAGCATCAATCATCGGCATATCTTGGACATCAAATGAAAACCAGAACATTTACTTGAAGCAGAAGATACAGAAAATGGTTATCTCATACAAGATGAGTTTGGCATTTTCAAACATACAGAAGGATGTGCACGAGATCTTTATGGTAGAATTATAAATCTACCTAAGGAGGATGTAGCAGGCGCCCTTGTTATGGCTAAACGATCATGGAATTTATTTGGACAACAGCAACAACCATCGATCGACGGACAGGTACCGACATCGATCGACGGACAGGTACCGACATCGATCGACAACAAAGAGAAGAAGTACGAGCCTATCCACAATCAAACATCGATCGACAACATGAAGAATGCATCATGGATACCACCATTCCAGGAGTCCATTAGTTTTGTCCATCTAATCCCAATAGTTCTGTACACCGATCAGTTGGATAAATCCTCTCCTGATAGACGATCGCGTAGAGTATGGAGCGAGAGCTTTTGATGCTGATGGCGGAAGAATTTTCTTATGGGTAAAGAAAGATGAGTGTGGCATCTACAGAGATGAGAATGGTAATGCACGAGCTCTAGACGGAAGAGTTGTGAATGTGCAAGAAGAAGATATTAGGGTAGTTCTAGAGAGAGCTACTATGTTTGAGTACAGCTACATATGTTTACCTGAACATGCAGCAAATATCGGTATGTCTAAGCAGAAACCAAAGACATACAGCATAACAGAGATGGACGATATTGTGAATGAGATATACAAAGCTCAAGAGATGTCATTAGATGATTTCTACAGGAGGCTTGATGATGTCTACAATCTTATTGACAAATGCCTCACCGGCATGACTACACGCATGGATGAGATGAAGCAAGATTTGGATACTTATTAAAGACAGCATGCAAGTAGACCAGAAAGAGTGGCATCGATCGACGGCAGTATCATGCCATTGGTCGATAGTGATTTCGACAGACATATGTGCACAGCAGAAAAACAATTAGAAGACAGGTTCAATGAGATTGCTTTTTCTCAGAGCCTAATGAAAGAAGATATTTCTAGAAAATTGGAGGATATATTAGAAACTACAGCTGCCAGATTTATAATGCTACAGCGCAGTATTGAGAATGTACGAAGGATAATGCATTCAGTGGAGGTTACTAAGGAGATCATAAAGAATGAGAAAGCAAGAGGAGATGAGGCAATAAGAAGCTTTGTTGGTACATGTCTTCAGAAGAGCAAAGAAGATGTAGACACTTGTTTTCCAAGTGTTGATCCACCTCCATTCTAGTCAAAAATTTCAATTCGTCGAGCTTCAGAAAATAAACAAGCGCTGAGTGGGAGGCAACCCACTGTTTAGTAAGTTTTTACTTAGTTTTCACTTATACTACTATTTATTTCGAGTTTTACTTTGTTTTTACTGACTGTTTAAATCACCATCGATCGACACCATAGAGGCACCATCGGTCGACAATGAATCACGACCATCGATCGAACACACCCGCCTACCATCGATCGACACTCTCTTACAGAGAGAGGTATCGAGTTATATATTTAAGCTATTTACTTATGATTTGATTTTTCCTAACCAATCCGGGGCGGATTATAGTAAGGAAAGTGTAATTTAAGTTTGGGGGAGGTTCGCAAATGCTATTTTATTGTTTTTGAGTTTTATTTACTATCTATATAATTTTTTCAAAAAGTTTGATTGAGTCAAGAAGAGGACTATGATCAAAAAATTTATTCTTGACTAACCAAACTTTAGCACCATTCTTAGAAAGTTGTTTGCAGAGATTACTAGAGATACCGAAGTGGATCATCCTGCCACTATATCAAACTTGCTTAGAAACTTTGCAGGAACCAAAGATGATTTCCAACACTAATCCTGAAATTATTTGCTTGTTTTGGGATTTGATATACACTTGACTAGATTCTTTCTGAAAGTCTGAAAGGTAAAAGTCTGTGTGCTTCTGATTCCCCTCTATCTCCCCTTCAGATTAAAAAATGAGTCGAACAGGATTTGGTGGCTACAACCAATAAATTTTGATTCATATGATCCTAGAAAGAGATAAAGGTCAAATAGAAGTGAACATGATCTCAGTCAATTAAAAAAATAAAATGATACCCTCAAAAGAAGGGAGAGATTAAATGAGAAGAAGTGAGAAGAGAGATAGGAAAGGAATCAGAGAAGACTACATGTGTGTTCAGATACTTGCAGAGGTAAGAGTTCATATATCATTTGATTGATACTCCCAAGGTATAGCCTACACTTTTATCTTATGCAAAGAAATGAAATCAGTAGAGGGGCGAGTCAGACTAGTATTTGCTAAGTTGTTAGTAGAATTGAATTGGTTGGTATACTAGGATAGGATATATAAAGTTTCTCTGTGATTGACTTGATAAGGTGTGGCTGCAACAAAGAAAGGTGAAAGTTATAATCAGATATTATGTGAGTCTTCGCTTTTCAAAACCTCTTTCGTAGGCTTGTTTGCTTGAGGACAAACAAGGTTAAGTCTGGGAGAGTTGATATAGCCTATTTATTACAAGTTTAAGGCCATGTAATATGTTATATTTAGGGTCTATTATGTGTGTCTAGGATATGTTTTAAGGTCTTTACAGGTCCAGGTACGTTTTGGAGATATACGGAGATACTTTGAGCTTTTGGAGCATTTAAAGGGGAATAATCCGTAGCTGATCATTGAGAGAGTCAAAGTACAAGACTGTCATCGATCGACGACAAAACCTTGGCGTCGACCGATGTTACATGACCAAGATCGATCAATGTTGCACATCTGACATCGTTCAATGACCAGTTCGCAGACATCCAATTTCAAGCTCAAGTTAGAGACAAGACACAAGATTACAAAATTACCCCTGGACGAGTTTTGACCTAGACTTTAGGGTTTTATTTATATTTTATGTATTGCACCAGAAAAATGTGCTAGTGTGCAGGGGTACCAAGGTGGTGGCATATTGTGTGCACCAGCACTCCATTATAGTTTTAGGATTTATTTAGGGAGAAGATTCAAAACTCCTTAGGCAATTTTTTATTGGAACCCCAGTATTTTATCTATGCATTATATTCAGATTATTATTATTACTTTGATTATGTCTTAGTAGTTACCCATTAGATTTAGGGTTGAATGATAGAAATCATGGATTATCCCAAAAGTAGGATTGCTAGGTTAAGTTAATATCCATCATTTGATTTTTGTTTAATGCTCGCATTCTAGAGTAGCGAACTAGGATCTCGAAAGTAGGACATGGACGACTGCTAGGTTATGTGTCAGAATAGACTCCATTGAACTAGGATGCACATACTCCATTGAATGATCTAATTAGCTTGGTGAACATATCAAATCTCATTCACACTTCCTTCTGATTTCACCGTTGATCGACATCAGGCTTTAGCCGTCGATCGATGGTGTTTCCTTTTGCTCGCATACGAGAGTTGGAGTTATAAGGGTCATAATAGTTAATATTTGAGTTATAAAATATTTACATATTTGTGCATCTTATTCCCGATAATTCATTAAACTTGAAACCCTAGATCTAGCATATTTACATTTACATCTAGTTAGATTATTAGCATATATCCATATTTACATTATTAGCATATTTCCATATTGCATCTACACCTTCTAATAAGGAATATTTTCTTAAACTGATTACTTGTTACCAATATATATATAATCAGCTAGCTTAGTCTTTAGAAATAAGAAATATATTGTGTGCAATTGTTCTCTGTGGATTCGATCCTTAAGTAGTACACCTGATCTCTCTTGGCAAGAGTATTGTTTTGCGTGCTAGGATTAAGGGTTACTTTGATAGTTAATTGTTTAGGATATTTATACTTTGCTAGAACAATAAACATATCCCATGTCAAATTTGGCACCGTTGCCGGGGAACATTGATCGTCGTTAGATTTAATTTCTAGGATTTATCCTAGGTTTGTTTTTACTGTCAAGTTACTGATTTTTCTAATTCTTTGTTTTCAGGTGCATGCAAAAGAGTACAAGGACCAACAAAGGACAAGAATTACTATTCTCAGACCCACAACGACTCGAGTGTGCGATCCGCAAACAAAGATGACAAAAATATATCGACGGCACCTACTCAGCATCGACCGACACTTCTTTAAGGATAGCATCGACCGAGATAAGAACACTACAAGAAAACAGGCGGATTCCAACGGCCATATTCGTCGGAATTTCGTTGGAATATGGAAATTCCGACAAATATGGCCGTCGGAAATATCTCGTAGGAAAAGAAAAGTTCGTCGGAATTTCGTCACACATTCCAACAAAATGCTTCGTCGGTAATTGGTGTGAAAACCTGTCCGATGCATTTCTGATGAACACCATCCATTGGAAATTTCCGACGGAGAGTGTTGGTCGAAAATTTCCGACGCCGGAATCCGTTGGAAATTTCCATCCGATATTTCAAAGTTCGTCAGAAATCTGTCGGAATTTTGAAACGGTCAAACATTTCGTCTGAATTTCCTCTGACTTCGAACGGTCAAAATGTCCGTCAGAAATATTTCATCTGAAATTTTTCGGAAATCACAACGGTCAAAATATCTCTCGGAATTTCGTCAGAATTTTAAAACGGTCAAAACTTTCTGTCAAAATTCTATGGCAATCTGAACGGTCAAAACGGCCGTCGAAATATTTTTGTCGGTATTTCATCGGAACTCACAACGGTCAAAATATCCATCGGAATTTTGTCGGAAATTTCCGACGACTTTATTTTCGTAAGAATTTTGTTGGAATATACCAACGAAATTCCGAGAACTGAAAAAATATATGGTTCGTCGGTTTCTCGTCGGAATTTCGTCAAAAACCGATGGAAATAGTGTCTGTCGGAATGTATCATGTTTTGTTGTAGTGGAACTCTAGCACCGAACGACATTGATCACTTAGCATTGATTGACAACATCTCATCCGCATCGATCGACTACAGCAGACGAGTTCAGATGGTTACGCCTATAGTAGTGGTTTAGAATGAGAATGGAGACTTGTATGACCTCAACTGTCATTTGCGTAATGCAGCAGGTCAAAAGATAGACGATGAGGGGGCTGTAATCTCTGATACATAAGCAGACGCTGCAATATCTCAACCTGAAGCTAACGCCGAAGCTGCTCAGAGAACGTTGGCTGACTACGATCGTCTAGACAGTTCTACGCCAACAGATCTGCCATTTATTCTCCAGCTTTTCAGAGAAACGATTTTGAGATCAAGCCCATTTTCTTCGGACATGAAGTGCAGACAACTTGCCATGGGTTCCGACATGAGCACCCTATGGATCATCAGGAGAGATTTTAGGATCTAGTGAATGTTATTAATGGAGTCCCTGAAGACTATCTCCTTTGTTAGGTTTTCAAGTACTCACTTGTTGGAGAAGCTTCTTATTGTCTTAAGAAACTACCACCAGGATCCCTGACATCCTAGACTGACATCAAAAACGCTTTCTTGTGTAACTTCTTTGATGACGCTAGAGCAGAAGATCTGAGGAGCAAGATTGCTACTCTTTGACAAGAACCTTCAGAGTCTTTCAGAAACTCGTGGATCAGATTCAAGTCATATCAGAGGGACTGTCCACATCACGGGTTCAACGAAGTGCAGTTTATCAGCAGTTTCTTCAGAGGTATTGGATTACAATATCAGATGGCATTGGACAAAGCTAGTGAAGGAAATTTCAGCACCATGAGCCCTGAAGAAACTACGAGATTGATTGAGAATCTGGCATCTAGTAGCAGCACTAAGAACACAGATTTTGAGAGCAGGAAATCAGCTCCAGCTGTGAACAAGGAGCAGATTGAAGAGGTCAAGGGAAAAATGGATAGTGTTCATAAAATTTTCAAGAACCAGTTACTTTTGCAGAAGTAAAAGCAATTGAGTCTCGAGGAGATGAGATTGAAGAAGAAGATGTACACTACATTGATGGGAATGGTTTCCAAAGACAAGGGAATCCATGCTTCAACAAGAACTCCTATGTTATTGTTTAAAGGAGTAACTTTAATCAGAATTCACAGCGAAGGCTCTTCAACAACAACTGCACTTATGGATCTTCCTACTACCAAAATCCTCCTGCAAAAGGTCCGGAAACAAGATTTAAGCAATGGTTGACAAAGTTTTAGAGGGACAACATAAGATGACTGTGGATTTCAATGGAAAGATAGATGGTATGTACCTCAACCTCAATACCAAGTTCGAAAACCTCAGCATTCATGTGAGGAAATTAGAGAATCAAGTGATGCAGAAAAGTGAGATCATTAAGAGGCATGAGAGCTTGATTAAGGAGAAGATCGAGGCTGGAAAAAAGCACCATGTCAATGCATTGATTGATGATGATTTCTGGCCGGAAGTCAAGAAAGAGAAACCCCAAACCAGAGGTTTTGGTGTGGAAAATTCCATATCACTCTACACTTCTCATTCGCATCGATCGACACCAACCAGAGTGAATCGATCGACGGTGAAACCTACAGAATCAGTGGCTCATGTGAATCAACTAACATCGATCGATGCCCTTCTTGAGACATCGATTGACAGATTGATAGAAGAATATATCAACAGTACACACTAAGCATCGATCGACAAGAGAGAAACCCGGTTTGGCTACCAAACCTCGATGCAAGTTTGATTGTACGTCCGACAATGACAGTTTCAGAAAAGAATACATACACATATGAAGCTATGGATACTGATAGAGAAGATGAGGGACACTCAAAGAGGAGGCAAAAGATCCTAAAACATCAACGCAGAGAAGCCAATGAAAAGGAGATAGATAGCTTTCCTATAAGAGTTTTTAAAATTCATCTAGATATGTCTTTTGATGAAGCTTATTATACTCACAGATTGTGGATTTTTTTCAGGGAAACAAGGGAGATAAACGATGATGCAGAGACAATTTTCAATCACCTCAGAGAGAAGATGAAGAAGAAGACATGTCTGAAGAAGAAAAGTGATCCTGGAAAATTAGTGGTTCCATGCTTCATCAAAGGAAACAAATATTCCAGCGCCCTCTGTGACACTGCATCTTCAGTAAGCATTATAGCAAAATCTATGGAAGAGGAGCTAAACCTGCAAGTGGAACCCTCCAACGATTATCTTACATTCGTTGAATGCTCAAGAGTGAACTCAGGAGGGATGGTAAAAGATGTTTCAGTGCAGATCAACAATACCTTAGTCCCAACAGACTTTCATGTGATGAACATCAGAATAGATTGGAACTCTTCTCTAATACTTGGGAGAGCATTCATGGCTACTGTGGGAGCCATATACGACATGAAGTTAAACATGTTGTATCTATCTCTAATTGATCAAAATATTTTTTATGAACCTGTCAATAATAAGAACAAGGCTACTCTAATTAAATTGTGCAGTGATGCAAAACTTGTGGCCACAATCTTCTGAAATTACGAATTCGGTGAAGAATCAAAAGAAGGAGCATCGATCGATACTACACCCAACACATCGATCAACGGCCTTACAGTTCAACAATCAATCGACACCCACCCTATAGAATCGATCGACACTCAAAGTTCAGAACAAGCCAACACCTACCATGGAGATTTCGATTACAACACAACCTATCTCGAATACGACGAAGACTACAAAGACGAAGAGATGATCGAACACCGAGGGATTTCAATGGAAGAGGCTGGTGTCTTTCATGTTTCCCATCAACTTGGGAAATCGACATTGATCGACAGTAACCATACACCATCGATTGATACTGGGAATGAAGCAGAAACCAAACAAGATTCAACTGCAGAACTCAAAAGGGAATATGGTTATCGGCAACCAGATGATTTCGGTATTATGACAGATCCATATTGTCACGAAAGAGATATGGATGGCAGAATTCTACATGTCACGAAGGAAAGATGTGGCAGACATACTTGCAATGGCTAATGTAACTGGAAACCTTATTGGCCACCAGTCTGATTTTCGAGCATCGATCAAAGGTCAACATACACCATCTATTGACACCAAACCGGCATGCAAGGAATACGGTGGAGCTTCCAAAGAATATGATGCAGATTACAGAGAGGAAGAACTGATTGAGTCTCGCAACCTGGCACTGGAAGAAGCTGGCTGGGTGATGAACGCGAGAGTGGGAAATCAAGCATCAATCGTTGGCCTATCTTGGCCATCGAACGACATCAAACAAAATCCAGAACAATTACTTGGAGCACAAGATACAGAAGATGGTTATCTCAGACTAGATGAGTTTGGAATTTTCAGAGACACAGAAGGATGTGCAAGAGATCTTTATGGGAGAATTCTAAATCTAACTAAGTAGGATGTAGCAGACGCCCTTGTTATGGCTAATGGATCTGCAAATGTATTTGAACAACAGCAACAAAAATCGTTTGACGCACAGGTACCGGCATCGATCGACAGAAAGGAGCAGAAGCACGAGCCGATCAAACTCAACCATCGATAGACAACAAGAAAAATGCATCGATCGATACCACCATTCCAGGATTGATTTATGTACATCTAACCCATTTGGTTCAGAAACTTCAGGACCGATCGACTGGATAAATCCCCTACTGATACACGGTCGCGTAGAGTATGGCACAAGAGTTTATGATGCTGCTGGCAGAAGAATTTTCCATTGGGAAAAGAAATATGAGTATGGCATCTACTGAGATGAGAATGGTAATGCACGAGCTCTAGACGGAAGAATTGCGAATGTGCAAGAATATCAAGGAAGTTCTAGAGAGAGCTACTATGTTTGAGTACAGCTACAATGTTTACCTGAACATGCAGCGAAGATCGGTATGTCTAGGCAGACACCAAAGACATATAGCAGAGCAGAGATTGACGATATTGTGAATGAGATCTACTAAGCTCAAGAGATGTCATTAGATGATTTCTACATGAGGCTTGATGATGTCTACTATCCTATTGACAAGTGCCTCACCGGTTTGACTCCACGCATGGATGAGGAGAAGCAAGATTTGGATATTGTTCAAAGATAGGAAACGAGTAGACAAGATAGAGTGGCAGCGATCGACAGCAGCATCATGCCATCGATCGATAATGATTTCGACAAACAAAAGTACACAGCTAAAAAACAATTAGAAGGCAGGTTCAATGAGATTTGATTTTTCTCAGAGCATGATGAAAGAAGATATCTCTCAGAAATTGGAGGATATATTAGAGACTACAGCTGCCAGACTTAGAATGCTACAACGCAATATTAAGAATCTACAAAAGCGATTGCATTCAATGGAGGTTACTAAGCAGATCATAAGGAATGAGAAAGTCAGAGGAGATGCAGCAATGCGAAACTTCGTTGGTACATGGTTTCAGAAGCGCAAAGAAGATGTAGACACTTGTTTTCCAAGTGTTGATCCACTTCCATTCTAGTCAGAAAGTTCAATACGTCGAGCTTAAGACTATAACCAAGCGCTGAGTGTGGGAGGCAAGCCACTGTTTAGTAAGTTTTTATTTAGTTTTTAATTATATTATTATTTATTTCGAGTTTTACTTTGTTTTTACTGACTGTTGAAATCACCATCGATCGACAACATGGAGGCACTATCGGTCGACAATGGATCGCGACCATCGATCGACCAAACCCACCTACCATCGATCGACACTCTCTTACAGAGAGAGGTGTCGAGTTTTATACTTAAGCTATTTACTTATGATTTGATTTTTCCTAACCAATCCGGGGCAGATTACACTTGGGACATTGTAATATAAGTCTGGGGGACGTTCCCTAATGTTATTTTATTGTTTTTGAGTTTTATTTACTATCTATATATAAGTTTTCAAAAAACTTTATTGATCAAGAAGAGGACTATGATCAAAATTTATTATTGACTAACCACACTTTAGCACCATTCTAGAAGGTTGTTTGTACAGATTACTAGAGATACCAAAGTGGATCATCATGCCTCTATATCACACTTGCTTAGAAAGTTTGAAGGAACCGAAGCTGATTTCCAACACGAATCCTGACCTTATTTGCTTGCTTTGGGATTTGGTATACACTGGATCGGGTTCCTTCTGCAACTCTAGAAGGTAAAAATTTGTGTACTTCTGATTCCCCTCTCTCTCCTCATCATATTAAAAAAGGAGTCAAACAGGATTTGGTGTCTACAACCATTAAAGCTTGATTCATATGATCCTAGAAAGAGATAAAGGTCAATAATAAGTGAGCAGAATCTCGTGGCAAAAACCATTAGGGCTTGATTCATGGAAACCTATCCAATATAAGTCAATAAAAAAAATGATACCCTCAAAAGAAGGGAGACATTGACTGAAAAGAAGTGAGAAGAGAGAGAGGAAATGAATTAGAGAAGACTACATGTGTGTTCAGACACTTCCAGAGGTAAGAGTCCATATATCTTTTGATCGATACTCCCAAGGTAAAGTCTGCACTTTTATTTTATGCAAAGAAATGAAATCAGTATAGGGGCGAGTCAAACTAGTATTCGCTAAGTTGTTGGTAGAATGGAATTGGTTGCTATACTAGGATAGGGTATATAAAGTTTCTCTGTGATTAACTTTATAAGATGTGGCTGCAACAGAGTAAGGTGACAGTTATACTTAGATATTATGTGAGTCTTCACTTTTCAAAACCTCTTTCGCAGGCCTATTTATTAACAGTTTTAGGTCATGTTATAGGCTTTATTTAAGGTCTATTATTTGTGTCTAGGCTATTTTTTAATGTCTTTACAGATCCAGGCACGTTTTGGAGATATATGAAGATACTTGGAGCTGTTAGACCATTTAGAAGAGAATAATCCGTAGTTGATCATTGTGAGAGTCGAAGTACAAGATTGTCGTTGATCGAGGACACGATCTCGGCACCGACCGATGTTACATGACCAAGATCGATCGATGTTGCACATTTGACACCGATCGATGACCAATTCACAGACAGCTAATTTCAAGCCCAAGTTAGAGACATGATACAAGATTACAAGATTACCCCTGGACGAGTTTTGACCTAGACTTTAGGGTTATATATTTATAATTTATGTATTGCACCAAAAAGTTGGTGATGTGTGTGGTGTGCTGGTGCCTAGGTTTCAGGCCAACCAGATTTGGATACACACACAGCACCCACTTTTGGGTTGGTGCAATGTCGATTGATCTTGGTCATGTAACATCGGTCGATGCCGAGATAGTGTCGTCAATCGACGACAGTCTTGTCTTTGACTCTCATAGTGATCAGCTACGGATTATTCTCTTCTAAATGCTCCAAAATCTCCAAGTATCTTCTTATATCTCCAAAACGTTCTTGGACATGTAAAGACCTTAAAACATAGCCTAGACACACATAATAGACCCTAAATAGAGCCTATAACATGGCCTGAAACTGGTAATAAATAGGCTATATCAATCAATCATGCCAAGGTCTATGGCAGAGCAACTAAGTCTGAAGATAGAAACTTCAAGCGATTCATTCACTTCTGTGGACTGTTCTAAGGCAAAGTCAGGAGGGATAGTCAGAGACCTTCATGTTCAGTTAGGAAAAGCCCTAGTTCCAGTGGACTTTCACATTAGGGATATTCAGATAGACTAGAATTCTTCTTTGTTACATGGGAGATATTTCAAGGCTACTGTAGGAGCAGTTTGCAACATGAAGACGAACATGTTATATCTTTCACTTATTAACAAGACCGATTTCTATGATCTTGTCAAGGGTGTCAACGGAAACACACCATACATTGAGATAGGAGATTATCTAGAGCAAGTAGCCATATGCTATTCTGTTCTAGCGCAGAGCGCGAATCTGGCGGTGAAGCATCGATCGACACCTACCCCCAGGTATCGATCGACGGTCCTGCATTTTCGAAATATTGATATTCATTCTTGATTAAAATTGTGATTCCGCATAAGTAAACATTCAATACAGATGCGTATAAGGAAGAGCACAAGGCATCGATCGACAACTGGAACCCGCCATCGATCAAAATTTCACAAATTCCACAATCTGGACGTTTCCACACATCACCATCAGCCACCCATCCTTGATCCAGAAGATTCAGACAACAAGAAATTTTCATTTCACCAGATGAATTTGGAGTTGTCAGATATCAGTTGGGGCGCGCACATGCTAAACAAGGAAGGATCATTAATGTTTTCAAAGAAGACATAGCAAACATTCTAGAGATGATTCATTACACATGAAAGCTCTACATCAGTCTATCAAAGTACGAGGGACGTCTTAAGACATAAAATCCAATATGGCCATAACCTGAGATCTATAAGAGAGAGAAAATTGAAGAGATGACAGCTAACATGTACAGAGCTCAAGAGCAGATGTTTGATGAGTTCTACATGAAGATTAATGCAATTTATTTCCCTCTCAACAACATCATTGGATGGATAAACAGATGTGTGGAGGAGCTGCAGCTAAAATTGGATTACACACATGAGATTATCTAGAGAGGGCAGGAGTACATAACCAGAGGTGACGAAGCCATCAGAAGCTTTGTAGGTATATGGTTCGAGATAAGCAGAGAAGATGTGTATACTTGGTTTCCTACAAGTATTCCTTTACCTACTTACTAGTCCAGAGCATCCAATCGTCAAGCTATAGAATATAAAAAAAAACGTTTGATGGGAGGCAACCCATTTAGTAAGTTAAATTCGTTTTTATTTTAAATTTTACTGATTTATTGTGTTTGTTTTATTATAAAAAAATATCCAAGGAAGATGAGTTGATAGACCAGCATCGATCGACGTCAATCGGCCGGTGTCGCTCGACAAAGCATCCCGAGCATCGATCGCCACTGAACTGTGTCGATCTAACACTAATATCAGAAGGCAGGTATACAGCTTTTCCTTATTAAATTTTGTAGTTATGATTTCTTTTCCCACCAATCTGAGAATGTATAACACTAGGGACAGTGTTGTTAAAGCCCGAGGAATGTTTACTGATATGGTGTTTTATTTTGAGTTTTATACATATGTTAACTATTTTTTTTATAGATTTAAGAAGGGGATTATTATCGTTTTAAAATTTTTACCTATTATCTAACCACTCTATCGAACCATTCTTAGACTTACTGACTGCATAGGGAACTAGAGATACCAAAGTGGATCACCTGTTAGTCATATCCACACTTGCTGAGAATGTTTAAAGGAACCAAAGCTGACCTTCAACCAAATTTGATTTTAATTGCTTGTCTTGGGCCTTGGTATACAGTGGATTGGATTCCTCCTGTAAGTTT
Organism: Moricandia moricandioides; assembly: GCA_905132885.1. Taxonomy (NCBI): domain Eukaryota; kingdom Viridiplantae; phylum Streptophyta; class Magnoliopsida; order Brassicales; family Brassicaceae; genus Moricandia; species Moricandia moricandioides. The sequence goes on from CAJHQQ010000507.1 coordinate 168,397, forward strand.
GGAAGGTAAAGTCTGTGTGTTTCTAGTTCCCCTCTCTCTTCCCTTCAGATTAAAAAGAATTCGAACAAGATTTGGTGGCTACAACCATTAAAGTTTGATTCATACGATTCTAGAAAGAGATAAAGGTCAAAAGAAGTGAATAGGATCTACTGGCAAAAAATATTAGGGCTTGCTTCATGGAAGCATGTCCAAAAATATATCATTCAATTAAAAAAAATAATACTCTTCAAAGAAGGGAGACATTGACTCAGAAGAAGTGACAAAAGAGAGGGGAAAGGAATCAGTGAAGACTACATGTGTGTTCAGAAACTTGATTGAGTAAGAATTCATGTGTTCTCTGATCGATACTCCCAAAGTAAAGCCTGCACTTTTTATATGTAAGAAATGAGGTTAGTAAAAGGGCGAGTTGGAAAGTATTAGCTAGTGAACCAATTGAATAGGACAAGAAACCTGATTTAAGGTAGCCGTCGGTCGATGCTTAGTGCCTACAATCGATCAACGACTCGTTCCATGTTCATTAGCGATTGCTAGAATATTAGACTTAGATAATTATTAGACTCACATGAGACAGCTGGATATCTATACACTAAATTTCGTGTTTTAGAATATCACACACACACACACACACACCTTTAGCTTCCATATCTTTATAATCCAGATTACATGAAACCCTAGATCTAGCTATTTTCTCATATTGTCTTACAACCATCTAATCAACTGCTTTATTGTTTACTTCTATTTAGTTACTTTCCTATCTTAATCTACATATTTATAAATCTAGTGTGTGCCCACGCTCCCTATGGATTCGATCCCTAAGTACTACAACTGGTCTTCTTATTTGAGAGAGTAAGTTGCTCATTGGGTAATTTGAGAGCATATCACTGCCCCTTGGCCTCCACGACCAAGACTTATCATGTAGCTCTCTTGGTCTTCTCTTGCAAGGAATGGTCCTGAACGCATAATGCCTAAGGCCTGATCGAAGATTAGCTTTATCCAGAAGAAAGTGAACTTGCTTAGATCTTTTCCTTGGCCCAAAGAATTATGTCTTGTCGATGCCATCAAAAGAATAATCCCCAAGCTTTCCTGAATGTCTTTGGGATTATAAATCACCTTTTTCCTTGATTCTTTACTTTTTTGTCCATAAGAAACCATCATGGTCGATAATCGGAAAATGGGTGACCAAAACAGCTCGGGTGGTTGAACCAGCTCAGTAGCTCTAACCAGCTCACTCAGCTTGTCCAAGTGTGTGTCAGTGTTTTAAACCAGCTCGCTCAGCTTGTCAAGGTGAGTGTCCGTCCATCCTCGTCCTAAGTGTTCATCTCGTCCAAAACCAAAATGACCGAGAAAGTGGCTTATTCGGATATCTTTTAAAACATCACAGTCCAAGCTGAATCTTGCTTGTCTGAAGTATTCCTCATGGTAACTTGGATGTGTGAAGTGATCTCTATTGTCCCATTTGATCTCTTGATCCTTTATTTCAGCACCAAGTTCCATCGCAATCTTCCTTGGGTCATCTGGTTCATCCCTCGGGTCGTCTTGATTGATGAGTCGATGGTCAAGCTGGCCAGGATCATTTCATGGAACCAGCATGAACCAAGGATTGTAGAGTTCTGACTTGTGTTTTAGACCTGGAGCCTGCAGGAACTAAAGATTGTAGAGGTCATGTTTGTGGTTGAGACCCATAACTAGTAGGAACTCATAGGTAATTCATGCATTGAATCTTGCTATTGTTGTTAGCACAGTGTTATCCTCCCTTGAAGAGGTGTTCTGGGTTTCCAGCTGCGTAAGCTTTAGATCTGGTGAGAATAAGTTGTTTCTTTGCCCCAGGTGGTTGGGGTTGAGAGATTTTGCAAGAAAACATGTAATGTTCCATCCGCGTATCACATCATCACGTAGTTTAAAACTGCTCATCCTTCTAGTGTCAAATTGTTAGGGTATTTTAGGGACAAACGATTTGTGTTCAGCTCTACAGAATGATAGGAAGAAGGAGACAAGTCATTGTAATGCTTTTTCATGCTTAAGTTGTTGATAAACTAGGAGATCCTGCCTTTATACTAGTGCCATATGGGTATGGGCCAGTATATGTCTTTAATATTTTGATATCAGAAGGGTAGGAAGATCCTAAGGCAGGAACAATCGTTCTGTAATGATGACTGCATGGTTTTCCTGCTTCTTTTAATGTTTCCATCTTCCTAAGTTGTCTTCTGGGCTATGAGCCAAGTCACCAAGGAAGGTGTTTGGAATTATAGCTGCATCTTTCAGTGGGGATTGCCTACGTACCCTTCAGTGGGGGATCAAGCCATTCATAGTTCGTATTATTGAAGGCGTGAAGCCTAGATGGGCAGATAGCCTAGTGAGCACATGGACTTGTTAGAACATGGCTGTATAGTTTATAGGAGTCACCTGGTATAGGAGGCACACGACCGAACCAGATGATATACTAGTCGGTATGCTACAGTGAGTGCGTCGATATGATTCAGTGAGCATGGAGTATTCCTGCTGATGGACAGGAGATCGTGGTCTGAGCCTGTATTTAGAGTTGTAGACGTGCTGTTGTGAGCATAGAACTTGATCTGGTTGATAGTAATCGCAGGGATTTGCCTTTCATTGACATCTTGATGAAGATGGTCTTCTAGGTGGATTTTTGCTTTGGCGGCTGTCCCATTGATGAGCTCTTGTGATGGACATCTTAACCTCCCCTCTTTAGGTTTAAGAACCTTATATTTATAGTAGAAGTCGTGTCCTTCTCTTAGAATTTGGAAATATTCATTATATCATTAGATAATAGTATATTTCCATTTTTCTTAAGGAAGACCATATATATTAGAATACTTCCTCTTTCTCTGAGATTTAAGAAGATTCCTTCTTGTCTAAGCCGGTTACCTTATATTAAGAAAGATTTTCATTTATCCTTAAGAAGGAGAAATCACTTGACCTTGAAGTCGGAAGCCGGAACCCAGAGGCAGGAATGGAGCCAGGATCTAAGTCGGGATTTCTCTAGGCAGAAATCGGAAGGCCGACATTATATTTGGAAGGCCGACATTCTACTCGGAAGCTGGAGTAATCTCTTCTGGAGCATTATGGAGCTTAATGATGAGGAAATTCATAGTTGATAGAAGAAATCAAAATTAAGAGTCGAAATCAAGAAGTAGTGTTGATCAAAGCTAACCCCTTGGTGTCGATCAACACCCGCGCGAGTTGATGGGCCGACTTGAAGTCAAGATCGACTCAAGCGCAAAAGTTCCACATAATTACAAGACTACCATTGGCCGACTTTATACCTAGTATTTATGTGTTTTTCATTGTTTGGGCAACACAAACAACCTAGAAAACAGCCACATAGACATAATAAACCACCACCATATTTAGAAGTTTTAGGTTAGTTAAGGGGGTTATTGAACAAGAATTTGTGTGGAATTTAGCAATTTAGAAGTTGACAGATTTTTAAAAGTTAAGTAAAGTTAACAAATATTTTGTATCGATTTTTATTGACAATTACTGATTTTCATAGATTTACATACATTTATTATTCAAAGAAATCTCTTTTAAGGTAATATATAACCTTTTAGAATCTTTCCATTTTTTTAATATAACGCATATATATATATATATATATATATATATATATATAACCAGAAACTAATTGACATGGATGCAAAAGTTTCATCGTGAGCTTCCTACAAGGATTAGTTTCCTACATTGCAACACAAATTTTATATAATATCCATGTTTTGTGAGCTTCAATTATCATGATGTTTCAAGTTGTTCTCACACCATTGCTTACGTCATATTTTGTGTTCCACTAGCTAGTCTTGCTTCTCAGATGGGGATGTTAGAAAGATCTAGTTTTGTATTTATTTATTTTTATAAAAGAAGAAGTAAGAAATTTATGCTGGTACTTGGTAGTAGGACAAATGGATAAAGAAAACGGCTATTTTGGTTTCCGCAATTACCATTTTTCCATGGCTTTTTCTTGTTCTTCTAATATTTGATTCACACTCGAAAAAATTGTCTAAGGGTGTTATGTTCTTCATGTTACAGTTTTGAATTAAAATGGGTAAATGCCAAATCATCACCTATTCGCGTAACAATCCTAACAAATACAAGACGATTGGCAGATGTCAAAAGTGTATGTTTTTTGCAGTGATTAAAAATCTAATAACCCCTCCCCCCATTAGTTTTGGAGAGAAGATTAAGATTCCATAAGAGATTTGAATTTGAATTGGAACTCCAATCGATCTATTATGCATTCTATTCAATTATTGTTAAACTTTGTTAATCATATTTGTGTAGTTTCTCTTGTTAGATTTAGGGTTATACTAGTGTTTATATCAATTTCTAAGACAGAGAATTGCTAGGGTGATCTTCTAGGATCATTCATCATAATTGTGCTTATTTCTTTTGTTCTAGAGTAGCTAACTAAACCCGGAGCCTGTGATACTGATAATTATAACAGTAGGTTCGTTAACTGAATTAATTATGTTGAGCTAGGTTGTTAGATACATGCGACAGATGGTCAAGATAACCTAGTGAACACATCGATTAGGACGTTAATGTTTGCCTAAGGAAGTATTGATCGACATTTATACCATAGTAACGATCGACACTCGCACTTTGTTCACATGCGACAGCTGTAACAAAGACTTAGGCATCTGTTTAGACTCGCATCGAGAGCTGAATATCTTACTATTGCATTCGAGTTCTAGGAAGGTTTATAACACATTCTTAGCATCTATATATCATAATTCTATTGCATGAAACTCTAAGTCTAGCTATTTTTTCTTATTGTTTACAAACCAACTACTTAATCAATCATTATTATTTATTGGTTTATAATTTACTTCCTAGCTTAGTCATAACACATCTAGTCTATTGTGTATCTACGCTCGATGTGGATTTGATCCTTAAGTACTACAACTGAGCCTCTTATTTGAGAGAGAAAGTTGCTCATAAGGTAATTTGAGTGATATTAGTACCTATAGGACGCGGCTTGCAACATTGCAGATGTGAAGGTAAATTGTGTGGGTCCCTAAGTTTTCAAACCTCTTTTACATGATTTTTCAATGTTTTGCTTGAATGCAAAAAAATCATAAGTCTGGGGGAGTTGATATACTATGGAGTTTACTAGTTTTCAGCAATAGTATATGTGCTTTTTAGAAGCTATTATATGCATTTAGAGTATATTTTAGAGTCTTTTATGGTTCAAGTATGTTTTTGAGCATTGTAGAGATTATGAAGCACTCTAGAGCTTATTGATAGGGAAACTCCTAGATGTTCAAGAAATCAGAAGTAAGATTCGATATTCAGAAGAAGTATCAATCAAAACTATACCCTTAGTATCAATCGACACCCACGCGAGTGAAAGACGAACTCAAGCCCAGAAGATCCACATAATTTTCAAAATACCCTTGGCCGACTTTATACCTAGTATTTTATTGTTTTTGCCAATGTTTGGATAACACCCCACCTTAAAAATTACCACCATTTTTAAAAGCTTTTTAGCTATTGTGGAGAGAAGATCAAGAACTCCTTCAGAGCTATTGTATTGGAACTCTAGTTTTTCTACATTATTTTATTTATGCATTCTTTCATATTATTGCACGCTTTACTTGATCATGTCTGATTAGTTTCCTTTGTTAGATTTAATAGGTTTTAGATAAATTATTGAAACATTGAACAGCTTAGGTGATTATTAAGATCCTTCATCAGAATTGGACTTACTACTTGTGTTTTAGAGTAGCTAACTATAACCCTGAATTTAGGATTATTGACAACTGCGAGAGTAGATTCATTATCTGATAATAGTTATGTTGAGCTAGGTTGTTTGATGTATGTGAAAGCTGGTTTAGTTAACCTATTGAATATATCGATTAGGACATTAATGCTTGTCTAAGGAAGTATCGATTGACACTCTGTAGTATCGATCGACACTCACTCCTTGTTCGCATGCGACAACTGGAACAAAGACTTATTCATGTAATTAGTCTCACAGCGAGAGCTGGATATCTTAATAATACATTTGAGTTCTAAGACAGTTTACCACACACCCTTAGCATCTATAAAACATAATTTTGATTGCATGAAAAACTAAATCTAGCTATTTTCTCGTATCATTTACAAGCAGTTGTTCACTTGTTAACTGCTATTTACTATTTTAATATTAATTTTGTAGCTTAATCTTGATTTCTATCGTCTATTGTATGTCCACATTTCATGTGGATTCGATCCCTAAGTACTATAACTGAACCTCTTATTTGAGAAAGAAAATTTCTCTACGGTAATTTGAGCAATATCAACGACTTAATATCATTATTATTTTAAAATTTTATTTATTTTTTAATAAGTTAGATGCTTATTAGTTTCACTAAAACTAATAAATATATAAAAATTAATCAGCAAATTAATGTTATTGTACAATTATCATTTCCTACGTAGTAATTAGGCACTTTGTAGAAGATTAACTAGATGGATTATTCGGGATCAAGACGTTAACAAAATATTTATTTATTTATATATATATATATAATTATATTTATATAAAATATTTTAAATTTTATCTTTAACTATAAAATTATTTTAATGAATTAACAAAATTAGATATACAAAATAAAAGAAATTACTCAAATTTCTGCTAACATTATTGATTTTCTTAGCATAATTAGAAATTAGATAAATTTAAACCGATTTAAAATAGTTTAAAATAATTTAAATTGACTTATAGTGATTTGAATCATATACATTGAATATTATGAGTCATATTGGTCAGGACCGATTTAACGCATGTGAAAAAATTTTAGAACCATGATTTTATATATTTTGCTGCCTAAATTTTTAGACCATTGAATATTATTACCACGTCTTTAAGAGTTTAATTGCCACATTCAAATTTTCCATTTGCAGAAGCACCTCCCAAGCTACAATATCTCCAAAATATTTATGGTATGAACTGAAAGTACCATTGCTCTAAAGTCTAAACCGGAAGTCACTTCTTTGTTGCAAGCAATCCAAGATAAGCCAGGCTATATAAACGCACCGGACAATAGTTTCTTCAGTGTAAAAGTTCTTTTTACTTTTCAATTCACTTAATACGACAAGAAAAAGAAAAGAGGCATTCATAGATTGCAGTACTTGTTGAACCAAATAGCAATGTTGAGAAAGCTTTAAAAATCCGTCTGCGGTCTGCATAATTAAACATCACAGAATGCGTTAGCTATGAAGAAACTTTCTCACAGAGATAGAGACAGCTATGAACAATATAAAAAGTGGCAGCTTTTGTTTGTGTTCACCTATCTTGGGGATGACTGTCATTTGGAAAGACTAAAACTTTAACCTCAACTCCTTTCTCCTTAAACGTTCTCACGTACTATACAAATAAAGAATAGAGGATTACACAACATTACTAATAATCCTTTGGATGTGCAAACTTGAACGAGGTGTAGATTGATCTTACCTGAAATCCGTTTGAAATTGGAACACGGAGATCCATAGCTCCCAAGAGAAACAAAGTGGGTGTTTTCACCTGCCCAAAGTAAAATACACAAGGATCATTAAATGAATGTCTTCAAACTTAATCGAAGAAGAACGGAAGTGGTGTGGTTTGACCTTTAAGATGTGTGATATAGGAGACATTTGATGAAACCGAGACATATCTTCGGGTGATGGGGCTTCTGTATAGTGAGTCCAGTCACCATAGGCTTCAAAGAAACACCAATCCGGTATATCCGTAATCCCAACCTGATAAGTATCATCAGGCATATTATCGAAGGAAGAAGTTACTGAAGCAGGTGGGAGTGGATGGGCCTCGGAGAAAAGGAGAAGGTTTAGAGATTTCTAATGAGAAGTAAAGATGGTGGAAGACTCGGAGACAGGGAGAAGGTTTGAGTTTTTACATTTGGAAGATAGTATAAATAAGTGTCAAGTTGTTGTTTAGAATTATGCTTTATTGTTGTAAGTTCTTAGACGCTATGAGTCTAGAAAACACGATCGCCATGAGATCGATGATCCAGTCTTAGCTTGCCATAGGAGCTTAAGATTGTTTCATACTCAAAACTAAACATTGTCGTTTGATTTCTAGTTCAATACAAGAGATTAATAGTTTGGGAAAAGCGTAATCAATAGCTTAAGTCTATCATTGGTGCGGTGAAACTGGTTCGTAACAGATCGCGATGTTATCTCGTAGTTCGTCTCCGTCAGGTGCCCTGATTCAGGCCGATTCGGAAGACGCGGAGATATCGTTGAAGAAGGAGCTCGATTTCCTTAATGAATCTTACAAATTGGTGATGAAGTAGACGGCGGAGTACAATCAACAGTATGAACAATGGTTCGATAAGATGGAGAGTAGTATCCAAGAGGTTTTGAAGGTTTTAGGGAAGCGACCGTTGATTGATGATGTCGTCGATGCTCAAAAGCCGTTTCCGTCGCGACGTCTCCGTCGCATCAGGTACCAATCTAAATTTCGGAACCGAATCAGAATTATTCTCCGCTAGGTTATCGGTCTAGTGAGTATCGTTCTGGAGACTTGAATCTAGCTAACAGGGAGAGTATGTTGAAGAAAGTGGAAATGCCGAGTTGCGGTGATGTTAATACATCAGATTGGTTGGTGGATATTGAACATTAATTTACCATTGGGAGATTCAGAGATGAAGAGAAATTGGATTTAGTTCCACTTTGTATTGAGGGGCAAGTGCATAAGTGGTTCACCTGGGTTCGGATGAGAGCGATGGCGAAGATGGTGTGCAAGAAGTGGTGCAAACATTAATTACGTTATCATTGAATTCTTTTTTTTGGTCTAGATTCTCCTAAAACTACCAAGTTGTGGGGTAGGATTAATGAGGTGGATGTGATTATCATGCTGGATAGTGGCGCTTCTCATAACATCGTGACTGCAGCAGTAGTTCGTCAACTGAACTTGGCAGTTTGTGAAAATAGTGGTTTAGAGGTCCTACTTGGCAATGGAGTGATGATTCAGGCTGTTCCATTTAGTCTGGGAGAATCTTAATTTGTGTCTCACTTTATTGAATTGGAGCTTGGAAGTGTGGATGTTATTCTGGGAGTTCAATGGCTGGAGACTTTGGGGCGTTGTGAGGTTGATTGGAGGTTGCAGGAAATTTCTTTTCTGTATAAGGGCAAACGAGTAACGTTGTGGGGAGATCCAAGTTTACACTGTACTAAGTTGTCCATGAAGACATTATCTCCAGTGTTTACAAGGGATAAGAAGAAGGATCGGGTGGCTTTGGATTCGTTGGGCGCAACAACAGAACCGTCTGACTCGGTATTGTTCTTTAAACATGTATTGGAGAAATTTTTTGAAGTGTTTGCCTTACCTTCTGGGTTTCCTCCTTACCGTGGTCAAGAACATGCTATCACCTTGGCAGCAGGAGTTTCTGTTATTTCTGTTCCTCCTTACCGTTTCCCACATGCTCGAAAAATGGTCATGGAATCTATGGTTCAAGAGATGTTGGATGCGGGTATTATTCGTCCGAGTGTGAGTCCATTCTCCAGTCCGGTGTTATTGGTAAAGAAGAAAGATGGTAGCTTTCGTTTTTGTGTGGACTTTAGAGCATTAAACAAAGCTACCATTCCGGATAAGTACCCCATCCCAGTTATTGACCAATTGTTGGATGAGTTACATGGTGTTGCAGTTTTTTCTAAGTTGGATTTATGATCGGGTTATCACCAGATCAGGATGGTTGAAGCATATATTATGAAAACAACTTTTCAGACAGTAGAGGGCCATTACGAGTTTCTGGTGATGCCTTTTGGTTTAACGAATGCCCCAGCTACTTTTCAGGCACTTATGAACAAGGTATTCAAACCATTTTTGAGGGACTTCGTGTTAGTCTTCTTTGACGATATCTTAGTTTACAGCAAGACTAAAGAACAACATGAGGTCCACTTGGGTTGTGTGCTGAGAGTGTTGAAAGAGCAGACATTATTTGCCAACAAGAAGAAATGCTCATTTGGAGTATCGCATGTGGAATATCTTGGTCACATTATCTCTAAGGAGGGAGTAGCTACAGATAAGGCGAAAACAGAGGCAATGGTTCAGTGGCCAACTCCTAAAACGGTGAAGCAGTTGCGTGGGTTTCTTGGTCTTACTGGTTATTATAGGCGTACTGTCAAGAATTATGGGCTTTTGGCTAAACCGTTAACTTCTCTTTTGAAGACATACCAATTTATTTGGGGAGTAGAGGCTCAACAAGCTTTTGAGCAGTTGAAGACAGCTATGGTTACGGCCCCTGTCCTGACTCTTCTGGATTTTACACAGACATTCGTGGTTGAGTCAGATGCTTCAGGTGTGGTCTAGGCGCTGTGTTGATGCAGAACAACAAGCCTATTGCCTTCTTTAGTCATGCTTTGACAGAAAGGGAGCAGTTGAAACCCGCTTATGAAAGAGAATTGATGGCTGTAGTTATGGCAGTGAGGAAATGGAAACATTATTTGTTGGGGAAACACTTCACAGTGCACACTGATCATCTGAGCATTAATTATTTGTTGGAGCAGAGAGGTTAATATGGAGTATCAACGTTGGTTGACGAGGTTGTTAGGGTTCGATTTTGATATTCTGTATAATCCAGGTTGTAAAAATAAAGATGCTGATGGGTTATCTCGGAGTATGTCTTTGGCTTCCTTGCTTTTGACACTCATTGTTCCTACTGCCTTGCAGTGGCAAGATTTGTATAAGCAGATTGATGAGGATGCTGTTATGCAGGAACTAAAACAACAGTTTGTTGAGGGGAAGTTGAATGCGGCAAAGTATCAGATGGTTGACGGGCGGTTATGGTCGAAGAAGAGGTTGTTGATTCCAAAAACTTCTGAATTCATACCCCTTATTCTATCGGAATGTCATGATAAGAGGATTCAAAAATCTTTTGTGTGGGAGGGTTTACACAAACAAGTCCAAGATTATGTTGCTGAATATCAGATTTGTCAAACTCACAAGCATTCCACCTTATCACCTGCTGGTTTATTGCAACCACTTCCGGTGCCTAATAGTTTGGGAGGATATCAGTTTGGATTTTATCGAAGAATTACCATTATCTAGTGGTGTTAATGTCATATTGGTGGTTGTTGATAGATTGAGCAAGTATTGCCATTTTCTTAGTTTGACATCCTTTTAACTCTGTGGATGTGCCTACTAAGTTTGTGCAAGAGATTGTACGGTTACATGGTTTTCCGCGGAGTGTAGTTTTGGATCGGGATAAAGTGTTTCAAAGCTCGTTTTGGAAGGAGATATTTCGTATGGCGGGGACAAAGTTGAAGTATAGTACTTCTTTTCATCCGCAAACCGACGGTCAAACCGAAGTGGTGAACCGATGTTTAGAGACCTATCTCCGTTGTTTTTCTTCTGCTCATCCACGTACTTGGGCTCAATACCTATGCTGGGCAGAATACTAGTTTAATACTTCCTACCATACATCATTGAAAACATGTCCTTTTCTCATTGTGTATGGTAGGGAGCCTCCGAGTTTGGTTCCATACGAAGAAGGATCTACAAAGAATTATGAGTTGGAGGAATCTTTGAAGTTACATGATGTGATGTTGGATCAGTTGAAAAAGCATTTAGAGAGAGCGCAACAGCTCATGAAAACTCAAGCGGATAAGCATCGAAGGCATGTCGAATTTGAGGTGGGTGATATGGTCTATCTAAAACTGAGACCATATCGACAAAAGTCGGTGGTGAAGAGGTTTTGTCAGAAGTTAGTGGTCAAGTTTTATGGACCTTACAGGGTCACTGAACGCATAGGGGAGGTTGCTTATAAAATTCAACTACCTTTGGAGTCTCGCATTTATGATGTCTTCACGTTTCTCAGTTGAAGCGTGCTGTGGGTACTCATGCAGTGGTTAGTGAGTTACCTCCTCTGTGTTGCGTCGATGCAGAAACTCCATTGCAGCCTGCTGAAGTGTTAGCTAGAGGTACTCGGATAAGGGGGTATTGGTATTGTTGGTGCGTTGGACGGGTAAGTCACCTTCTGACGAATCGTGGATGTCTTCTAAGGTGTTTGTCGAGTCTTTTTCTTCTTACCAGCTTGAGGGCAAGCTCGGTTTCAATGGGAGGGGTATTGATAAGTATCATCAGGAATATTTTCGAAGGAAGAAGTTATGAAGCAGGTGGGAGTGGATGTGCCTCGGAGAGAAGGAGAAGTGTTTGGTGATTTCTAATGAGAACTAAAGATGGTGGAAGACTCGGAGACAGGGAGAAGGTTTGAGTTTTTACATTTGGAAGATCGTATAAATAAGAGTCAAGTTGTTGTTTACGGATTATGCTTTGTTGTTGTAAGTTCTTAGACGCTATGAGTCTAGAGCACACGATCGCCATGAGATCGATGATCCAGTCTTAACTTGCCATGAGAGCTTAAGATTGTTTCATACTCAAAGCTAAACATTGTCGTTTGATTTCTAGTTCAATACATGAGATTAATAGTGTGGGAGAAGCGTAATCGATAGCTAAAGTCTATCACAACCATTGATGCAAGGTTGCATACAGGATTCCTTGCAGCTGCTGCCACAAATTTATCCGGGGCCTATAGCAAAACTTTGGTATAAGGATTTGATGATTGCTACTCCGGTGCCATAACTTACAAAGGTGAGTACAGTGCCTGGCCAATCAAGTGTGTGGTCAGAAACCCACCATGAGAACCACCTAGCAAGGTTATTCTAGACGGGTCTGCAAGCCCCATTTCAACAGCATAGTGTACAGCCGAGAGCACATCATTCACATCCTGTGATCCAACTTTTCCAGGTAGAGACTGCAAAGCATCTTCACCAAATCCCAACGAACCCCTTTGAACCCAAATGAATCACCAAAAAAAAAAGTTAAGATCTCCAGAAGGTTGTTGATAAACAAGTGGAAATTGGAGCTGTATGTGAACCTGTAATTTACAATCAGTAAACTGTATCCAATTGAGGAGAGATATGCCAAAGTCCTGGAGAAGCTACAAGGTGCGATCGAATGAGGGCCTCCATGGACAACAACAACTAAAGGATCACATGTCCCATTCCCCTTGGGCTTTGAAGACGATACATATATAGCTTCAATAGGTTTTTTGGCCCCTTAATCATATCGAAATTAGTCAGATACTTTATCAACCCAAAGACGAAAAACAACAAACAACTTGAACTGAATATCTTGTTTGTAAAAAAAAAAAAAAAATTGAGTGTTAAGTACCTTCGGTAAGACTTTCAGAAACATTACTGATTGGAACTTTCTGAATTTTAAACTGAAGAGATGAAACCCCTGAAGTGACCTGCAGCAGTTTAAACAAGAAGTTTAATACAGAAAAAGCTTCATCATTTGC